>QYSD01000057.1:0-125069 GCA_009806315.1 Rhodotorula sp. ZM1 | reverse complement strand
GCACTCAGCGTCCATCGCACACTCCTGCGCAGGCTCACGGAGGCCGCGGTCGCCGGGGGGAAAGTTGAGTTGACCTCCTTCATTCGCCTGGCTCCGGTCAGCGCGGGATTGTACCGGCTATGTAGCTGAAGGTGTACGCAGGCTTACCCGGGTGTGCAGGCGGCTGTACGGCTTCATCTGTTCGGGACGGCACTCCGCCCCCGGATCTCGCTTGCCGGAGAATCCTCGGCTCCTCTTCTCTTGCTCTCCCATTGCTTTTTGTGACCACACACTGCTATTGGCTGGCATGGCATCCCTCGAGAACACCGCTGTCCGCTTCCCCTCGGTCGTAAAGGCCAGCCCGCTCCCCCACTCGTCAAACACCGTGCGTGACCCCTTCCCTCCCGTGCCGCGGCCAGACTCGAACGCTCACAGTGTCCACGGAATGCAGGCATTCGAGTTCCTCTTCTCGCAGCCCTTCCGCCGGGGTACAGAGACATGGAAGGCGACGCCGAAGGACTTGCAGAAGCACGCCATGAGCGAGGCCATCCCGCCCGAGAAGACCATCTTCCGTGACGGAAAGACCGGTGTGTACCATCCCTTCATGCTGACGAACCCGACACTGACGCGCGAGCTCGCCGAAACCCAGGCGCGACCCTTTCCTATGGCCGACTCTATCGCGATGCACTCACCGTCGCTTCCTCCTTGACCGACGACGTTCTCAACCTCCGTCCTGCTCCTCTCTCTGCGTCCGATCCCAAGGTCAATCGCGGAGCGATCATTTCACCCGTCGTTCTCCTCCACCTCCCCAACTGCCTGCCTTTCGTTACGCTCGCCTACGGCGTCCTTGCATCGGGCCTGACGGTGCGTACACTGCCCTTCATACAAATCATTAATTTTGACCGACTCAGCTTCTCCCACAGCTCACCGCTGCCAATCCAGTCTTGACCCCTCAAGAAATCGCCCACATCCTCACCCTCTCACAGCCCGCCGCGATTGTCACCACCGCCTCCGGCCTGTCGAGCTTCCAGAAAGCCTTTACCCTCATGACTCCCGAACTGCAAACCAAGCTCGGCTACCCAACAAACGGCAACGTCTTCCTCGTCAACCCCGATGCAGACGACTACGGCGCCTCGTCCCTCTCGCTCGTTCAGCCCGTGACGACCCTCGGTGGATGGACAGTGAACGACTGGAAGGTCCTTCTCCCTCCCAACCCTAAGCCGTTCACCCCGCCCAAGTACACGGGAAGCGAAGATGCCCTCCGTGCAGCCATGATCTTCTGGAGCTCGGGGACGTCGGGCAAGTCGAAGGGAGTCATCTTGACCCACCGAGCGATCGGATCGGCGTTGATTGCGGTTTGGCATGCGTCGACGCTCGGAGAGAACGAGAGGTTGGTCGGGTTGCCCCCGTTCTACCATATCGTGCGTCATCGAGTCGCTTTTCTATTGCGATCGGTGTTCGTGCTGATGCTGTGTGGATCGACAGTTCGGCTGGGCGAACGTGCTTATGGTCGGCGTTGCTTTCGGGGCGACCGTCACGACCGTCAGCAAGGAACGTCTAGCTTCTCTAGACAGCACCTCAGCTTCTTATCACTAACACTCACCCTCGCGCGCAGTTCGACCCCGTCACGTACCTCAAGATTGCGCAGGAGTCGCGCGCGACGCACCTTCACTTCTCGCCTCCCATCGCTGTCCTTCTCGCAAAGTCGCCTCTCGGTGCGCACACTTCTGCTCGTCCGCACGCGGATTAATTGAGCTGACATGAGACGCGCCCGCAGTGGACGGCTTCAACCTCTCCTCCGTCCGCGGCTGCACCTCTGGTGGTGCGCCTCTCGCCACAAGCGTTATAGAGCAGGTCTACAAGCGCCTCGGGATCCTGATTAAGATCGGTTACGGGCTGAGCGAGACGGGCGGCGCGACGCAGCAGCAGAGCATGACCTGGGACCATCTCAAGTCGCAGTTGGGAAGTTGTGGGCCGGCGTATCCCGCGACGGAGTTGATGATCCGCTCGGTCGAGACGGGCAAGCGTGCGTCTCTGTTCGTCCTCTCACACGCGAGCTCAGCGCTGATGACGCCTTGCGCGACAGCGGTCAATGTCGGCGAAGAAGGCGAAGTCCTGATCCGCTCCGTCTGCTGCACGATCTCGTACCTTAACAACCCCGAAGCGACAGCCGACTCGTTCACTGAAGATGGTTGGTTCTGCACGGGCGATATTGGCAAGCTCGACCCCGAGGGCAACTTGTACATCACCGACAGGCTGAAGGAATTGATCAAGGTCAAGGGGTGCGCCGCGGTCACTTCCTCCGTTCCGCGTCCACTCTTTGCTGACGATGTTGCTCCTCGCTCGTTGACCACCCATGCTTGTTTTGCAACCGTCCCTCTCGCTTACTCACCGCACATAGGTTCCAAGTCTCGCCGGCGGAGCTTGAAGACTCCCTCTGCGCCTCCCCTCTCGTTCAAGACGCCGGCGTCACCTCAGTCTACCACCAGGACCACGCGACCGAGTACCCTCGCGCGTACGTCGTACCGTTCGACAAGGAGGTTCTTAAGGGCGGCAAGAAGGCAGACGACTTTGCCCATGCATTGAGGCAGCACGTCGAGGGCAAGCATGCGCCTTACAAGTGGTGCGTTGAGCGCCTCGCCCTCCTCCTGTGAAGCGGAGCTGACCGGGCCTGAATCGCAGGATTCGCGGAGGCTTCGTCCTCGTCGACGCCGTCCCCAAATCTCCGGCAGGCAAGATTCTTCGTCGTCTGCTCAAGGACTGCAAGGGCCACCACGTCTCGGTTTACGAGGAGAAGCCCCGTGCCAAGCTCTAGACGGCGTCTCTTCGCCTTTCGCCCTCGTCTCGCTACTTTATTCGGGATCCTTGGATTCGTAGACGTTCTTCGCAGTTCTTCCGTTCTTCCTGTAGTGTTCCGAGATCTTAGGAATGATCATATCGATTCGTGTGCTTGTCCTTGATGTTCGTCGCGAGGTCAACGTCCGACTCGAGGTTGAGTGCAGCGGCCACTCTCCCTCCCTCAAGGCTTCGCCGCACTATGCTGCCTACACTGGGCGTATACGCTCTCTAAACACCCTTAGACGCGCTCAGGTGTTCTTCACGTTGCCTGCGACCTCCTCTCTGCCCTCTCACCACCGTCTCTCAACGTGCCAAACACACCACGCAGCCCACAATGCCCCGCACGAAGAGCACGACCGAAGCCGATGAGCCGCTTTCTAGGCAGGTGCGGACGAATACAGCCGACTGTGCCGTTGCGAACGCATGCTGATACCTCTTGCGGGTGTGCGCGACAGAGCTTGAAGGCGGCCGTTTGGTATACGGTGACGAAGGTGCGTTCAAGCAACGATCCTGACCAGGTCCAGCGAGCCTGAAGAGCTGATCTTGGCTCGTCCTGCGCGCAGATCGCTCAGGAAGAAGGTGCTCACCTCGTTCCCGCCCGCAACACGCCCTTCTTCACCTCTTTTCGCCGCAGAACTGTCCCTACCTTTCGCGGCATCTGAGCACTTTGTCGCAACCCTGGCGGAAGTGGTCTTCCAGCAGGCTCGTACGTTCTCTCTCACCTTTCGCTCTTCGTTTGTGCGCTGACTTGCTTGCAATCGCAGTCTCGCTCGGCAAGGATCTCGAGCGATTTGCGAAGTGCGTCCCACAGCTCCTTGTCGGATCGCGTGGGAAGCGCGTAGCTCACCGATGTGCGATCGCAGTCATGCTGGACGGCTGACAATCAATGTCGACGATGTCAAGGTGCATCTTCCACGCTGAGGCGCGTAAGAGTCTGAGCTAACGATCCGGTGGGATAGCTCGCCGCTCGACGGAACGAACCTTTGGTGCGCACCAAGGACTCTCGCTTCGCGAGCCCACTCCATTGACCCCTCCCTTCCGCAGTACGAAACCCTCACGACAGCCGCCATCCAGCGCGGTCTCACCCTCGCCGACCTCAAGGCCGATTCAAAGACGGGCGCCAAGACGAAGCAGGTCAAGGCGCCGAGGTTGGCGGCAGACAAGTCTGTCACGGGCGAGTCGTGCAATGTGGACAAGGCGCTGGCGAAGGACAAGGGGAAGGGAAAGGCGCTGGTGAAGAGCTCGAAGGCGAAGGGGGAGGAGAAGGTGGTGGCGACCGCGGAGGATGGGAGCGAGGGCGAGGACGCCGGAGGTTGCGCGGGACCCAGCGGAGGGTTCGTCAAGGCCAGCGCGCTGAGCAAGGGGAAAGGGAAGAAGCGAGCGATCGTCCCTGATGACGAAGACGAGGAGATGGAGGAGGGGGGAGATGGCGAACGGAGCGATGATGACCGCAGACGGAAAGGTAAAGGGATGGGCAGGAAGCGATGACGGCCATCGAATTGTTGCAACAAACGGCCAGCTGGTCCTCAAGTACACGGAGCGAGCACCCTCAGGCCGTTCCAGTCCCGCTACTCAGCGATTTGCTCCTGATGTACAGTACAGCCAGCACTGCGACGACGATGACACCGATGACGACGGCGCCGGCTAAATACAGATTCGTGTGGTTGGGCGGAGTGCCCTTCTTGCAGCAAGATGAGTTTGGCGAAGGCAACGAGGAGATCAAGCGGACTTACCTCGTCCTCCCCATGATGCTTATGCTTGTGCCGATGCTTCTTTCGCTTGTGTTTCAGCTCGTGCAGCTTGCGCTTGAGGTGTTCACGGTGATGGTGCTTGTGCTGCGCAGCCAAAGAGGTTAGTCTGAACGGTTGGAAGCTCGAAGCAGATCTCCTCGTTGCTCACCTTCTTGTGCTTCTCCTCGTCCTCGCCGCCGCCGTGATGGTGGTGGTGGTGATGGACGTGCACCTGTGTCGAGCGCGAGGAGAGTGAGTTGCCGTTCGAAGCGAAGAAGCGCTGCATCGCGAGACTCACTCGCCCGAGGCTGTGAGTGGTTTGCTGGATGAGGTAGCATGTCAGCGTGAAGCGTCTCACACCTGGATCGACGAGTCTCACCTCGCCCTCATCGCTGCTGTCGAGCGCCTCCTTCTCGTCCTTCTCGCGCTTCTTCTCCTCAGCCCGCTTCTTCTCCTCAGCCCGCTTCTTCCGTCGCCGCTTCTTCTTCTCAGCTAACCGCTCCTTCTCCTCCTGTCTGCCGTCCTCCCGCTCCTTCTCCTCGCGCGCTTTGCGCTTCTTCCGCCGTCGCTCCTTTGCCGAATCCTCGTCGCTAGACGTCGATTCCGACTCTGCCGACCGCTTCCCACCCTTCTCGAGGTCCGACAGCTCCTCGCTGCCAGATGTTGAAGGCGGAGTCTTTGCCTTCTTCCGCTTCTTGCTCTTGCTTCGACCCTTTGAGCGACTCCGTCTGCGAGACCGTCCTCGCGGCTTCTCCTCGTCGCCTGTTTCCGTGCTGCTGCCGTCCGATTTCGACTCGTCCTTCGACCGTTGGTGGGACTTCCGCCTACGTGGCGAAGACGACCTGTCCTCCTTGTATGACTTCGACCTCAAGTTCGAGCGCCCACGTAGCGGTTTCTCCGAGCCGGCAGAGTCGGTCCCACTCTTCTCCTCGCTGCCAGTCCTACTCGACGCCCGCGAGTCGTCGGACGAGGTACTGCGTCGACTATGCCGGTCATCGTCGCTCGAGGGGACGGCAGTCGAGGCGTCTGAGAACGCAGGCGAAGGAGGACGTGCATGATGTCGAGGAGAGCGTTCGCGGGAGCGTTCGCGAGAGTGTCGAGCCATGCTGCCTCCTTGTAGGTGAGGGAGAGGGAGGGAGAGGAGAGGTCAAGGCGAGCAACGGAGCAACCGGAGAATCCGCGGAGGCGTTGCGAGCTGGGGGGGACATGGAGCCTGGGTTCAGTGGCATCGCTCCTGCACTCGGGGGGGACGTCAGACAAACATTGCATTGTAAGTGACCGGAGAGAAGACAGGCGAGATGATGAGTAGCCGAGAAAATCGGAACGGAGCGAGAGAAAGGCATGCGAAGGATCGCCGAAGGGGAGCGTGAGATTATAAAGCGCTATTGAGACTGCCGTCAGCACATCAACATCGTCCGGACTGCGAAACGCCCGCGGAGTCCCGCCCAGAGAAAGCGAGTCGGGATCACCCGCGCAGGCAGTCCCGCTCAATGTCGATGTCGAGCGCCGCCTCCGACACCCGCCCCTCCGACTCCTCGGCATCGTCACCGAAGTTGGACACTTTCAATGCCAGTAACTGAACCGAGTTGGGCTCCGGCACGGTAGGCAGGTCCTCCAGAAAGATGTGCGGTTGGTCGAGTGTGCTCGCTAAGTTTGGAGTGATCCCACAGCTGCGCTCAATCAGTCGGAATTGAGGTGGCCCAGCTGACGCCTCAGAGGGCTGCACGACCGGAGACTCAGCCGATTCGACGAGCTTTTGAGAGCACGAGAAAGGCCACGCACAGGACTTTCTCAATCTCCTTCTCCCCTGCGCACGGCAGCGTCCAGTATTGAGCGGCGCCTGGCGCCTTGTACAACGCGTGTGACAGAGTCGACGCAGATGGTGATGCGAAGACGAAGATGACGACGTTCGAGGTAGCCAGATGCTGATTGCGTTCGGCAGAGGCTCAGCATGCCAAGGTTCGCCGGGTGTGCCGGTCAAGCAGAAAACGGGCTCGGTGAATGTCAAGCCTGCCAAATCTGTGGAGGACATGTGATACGATTGCGGTCCGTCGAACAAGACGACTTTCGCCGATCCGAAAGAGCGGTCGTCGCTGCTCCCGCCAGATTGCCATCAGGTACGGAATCTTCGATAACTTGCCTGGGCGCCACGAGTTCAGCGACCAGTCTTGCGTAACGAGCGGAACAACCGGGGGCGTACCTAGTCCAGTCTGGCCGCAGAGGACGAGGTAGATCGGGTCAGGGTCAAACTTGCCACGCAGCTTCTCCATCCCACCCTTGATTTACCCGAAGATCTCGACGTAGACGTCTCGGACCAGGACGGTGTGCTTGTAAGGCTGGATCGCTTCGTTTCGCGACATGCCGCCGTTCACCTGACTCCACGAGGCGCTGCACATCTTCGCGGCTGGACGGAGGAAGCTTCGCAGAGTCGCTTATTCCTTTAATTCGGTCCGGAGAGCAGGCGAGAGACCGCTCGGAAGAGATTCGCTGGTAGTCGAGGGAGCGGTTGCGGTCGAAGGGGTGAATTCGGCAGCACTCGTGAGGTACATATCAGACTTGGTGAAGCAGTCTCCAGCCAGTCAAGCGCGGCGAAAGCGGGAAGCGAGCGGTGTGGACGAGGGAGAGAGACGAGGACACGAGGACGGGGGCTGACCGGGCAATCTCGCGTCATGTCGACGCTCAAGGTGTGAGTGAGCTCGAGCACACTCTTGACAGCTCTACTGACGTCTCTGACCCCGCCACAGCTACCCGCTGAGCAGTGCGCCCTCCCTCTCGCTCCTCATCAGTTTCGAAGCCCCACCCAGGCAGACTGACTCGTTGGCGGCTCGTTGCGCGGCGCAGACTACAGCTTTGCTACCAAGGAGGCGCAGGTGGATGAGGACCCGTCTGTCGTCGCCCGTCTGCAAAGGCTGTGCGTACCCTTGTCGTCGTCTCGCTCGAGGAGGGCCTGGCGAAACTGACTCTGCCGACTTGCACGGGCTCGCAGCGAATCTGACTATGCACAGTACGGCATGCGTCGTACGGTGGAAGGGGTTATGATTGTCCACGAACACGGGCACCCGCACGTCCTCCTCCTCCAGATCGCCAACGCCTTTTTCAAACTCCCAGGCGATTATCTCAAGCCGCAAGAGTCGAACGAGGAGGGTCTCAAGATGCGTATGCATCAGAAGCTTGGACCGGAGAAGACAGGCGACGCGGCAATGTACGGGTCGGAACCTGGAGGGCCGGAGGATTGGCAGGTTGGCGAGGCGATTGGGCAGTATTTTCGCCCGAACTTTGAGTCGTTCATGGTGCGTAGCCGATGATGTTCTCCTCGCTCCCGCTGCTGACAAGGCTCGCCTCCTGCAGTACCCCTACATGCCCGCGTGAGTTCTCCGTGGAGCGCCATTCTCGCATGCCGTCCTCACGACCTGATCGCTTCCTCACAGACACATCACCAAGCCCAAGGAAATCAAGACGTGGTATCTGATGCAGATGCCCGAGAGCCGTGAGCATCGCGGTTTGACGCTCTCCCTCATCGTTGATGCCTTTCCTCGCAGAGGTCTTGACCGTCCCGAAAAACATGAAGCTTGTCGCCCTTCCGCTCTTTGAGCTGTACGACAACGCTGTACGGTGCGTGTTTCAGCGTTGTGACACACCAGAAGCGCCTTTTGACGACGTCTGTCTCGCAGATACGGCCCGCAACTCGCCTCGCTCCCGGTTCTCCTCTCGCGCATCAAGTTCGACTATGCGCAGTGACGGTTCACGCATCCATCTGCTCCTGTCCTGTTGTACGATCCCGCCGGCACGATACCCCTCCCAGGCTCTCGCATGCAAACTTCGCCGTTTCCGCCCCCAGTCGGTCCGGGACGCCCGCCAGCTAGTCCAGTACATTCCACGACGGCAGTGAGCGCTTGTTTGCGGGGTTCTTTGCCTTGCTTCGCCAGAATGCTGCACCGTGCCAGTTGTGGCTGCTCGGATATTTGCTCGCGGATTTCGTTTCGGCCCGTCGCGCGTGTGGCGGAAGGTCGACTTGCTCGAACCACGCCGCCGTCGCTCTCTCGCTCCATCCTTCGTGCTTGTGTAGTGCTACTACGATGGCGACAGTGTTCGAACAGGCGCTCAACAACGGGACAGTGCTCGTCCGCGACTTCATCAAGAGCACACAGCAGAACGATGTCGCCGGATTGTACGCGGGTGTCAACCCCGCCCAGCTCAACTGGCTCGAAGTGGCATGGATGAACTGGTACTCCTGGGTCGGAAACACAACCGTGCGTACAGCGTCGTCTCCTGCGGACGACGAGGGCCCAGTGCTTACCTCCGCTCGCACCGCACCTCGAAACAGCTTGCGACCGGCATCATGTCTTTCGTCATGCACGAGGCGAGTCTCTCCTCTGTTCACGTTCGAGCAAACGACGCGCGTTTGGCCGACCAGCCGGGCGCTGCGGTAGCGGCATCGAGTCGAACCACTCCGATTGTTAGGCACTCCGCTTACACCGAGATCGCTTCGCGCAGGTCGTCTACTTCGGCCGGTGTCTGCCATGGATGATCATCGACTACATGGGATGGTTCAAACAGTACAAGCTTCAGGCGGTTCGTCGCCGACTGCGCTCGACTGAGCAGGCCGGACTGTTCGCTAATCCGCCTCTTCGCTCGCAGGACAAAGTTCCTTCGGCCAAGCAGCAGTGGGAGTGCACGAAGGAGGTTCTTAAGACGCACTTCTCCGTTGAGCTTCCTCAGGTGCGCTCGCAGATTGAATTGCTCTTCCTGCCTCCGGCTGCTGACGTCGCTCGTCTCGCAGATCTATCTCTTCCACCCCATGGCTGTCGCGGTCGGTATGAAGACGTGGGAGGTTCCCTTCCCCTCGTTCTTCGGGCAGATTGTCCCGCAGGTGCGCGTTACGCTTCCCCCGCCTTTGTCGCATACAGCTGACTATTGCGCCTCCCCAGGTCATGCTCTTCTTCTTCATGGAGGACTTCTGGCACTACACTGTTCACCGCATCATGCACCACCGGTGAGTTTCGCGTAGGTCCGCTCAGTCGATTTATGCTGACCTTGATCCCCCTTCCGCAGCGCCTTGTACAAGCACGTTCACAAGGGTCCGTCTTTCGCTTCTCCTTCCTTCCCCGGGCCTCGAGCTGACTCCTCGTGCGCTTCGCAGTCCACCACACCTATTCTGCGCCCTTCGGCCTCGCCGCCGAGTACGCCCACCCTGTCGAGGTCCTCGTTCTGGGTCTTGGGACTGTCGGCGGTCCCCTCCTTTGGTGCTACCTGAGTGGCGGCAACATGCACTTGATCACCATGGTGCGTCGCTCTACTCCTTGATCTTGACAGTCCCGCTCATCCGAATCGCTCGCGCCGCAGTACACTTGGATCTGCTGCCGCCTCTTCCAGGCTGTCGATGCTCACTCAGGATACGACTTCCCCTGGTCGCTCAACCACTGGCTGCCCATTTGGGCCGGCGCTGAGCACCATGATTATCAGTGCGTCCGCCCCCCCCGTCACTTCTCCAACGCTTCAGACTTGGCTAACTTGTTTCTTGCGCCTCCCAGCCACGAGGTACGCTATATAAAGGTCTCTGGTTTTCCCTGGACGTTGCTGACGAGCCCGTACGCGCAGAAATTCACGGAGTGCTTCTCCAGCTCTCTGCGTGTGTGGGACTGGTGAGTCCGCACGATCTCCAAGCATGCATGCACGCTTACACATCCATTTTACAGGCTTCTCGGTACCGACCAGAAGTACCACGCGTACCGCAAGGCGCAGGCCGAGGCGAAGCAGGCGAAGAAGGCGCAATAATTGACGGCGGACCCGCTCCCTCGACACCCTTTCTCTCCCGGACTTTCCCCCGCGGATGGACAGACCATCACTCCTTTCGTTTTTTCGCTTGAGCTTACCAGCATCCACTCGTTTTAGCCATACGTCCGCCCATAGAGCCGTTCCTCGTTCACTCTCCGCTGTATGTCCGTCCTAGAGAAGCACCCTTTTGAGTCGTGATGTATTCCCGCTTGGCACCACGCATTGGAGACATTTGAAAAGACTACAGCAGGCCTGCTTAGCTCTCTCTGCGAGTTTGTGGAACTTCGCCTCCAGCAGCGGTTCGCCTCGAGGCGTCTCGCTCTTCATCTCCGCTCGCTCCCCGCTCTAGACTGCCCAGGATGGCCGATACACCACAAGGGACCCTGCCTGTCCCTCCCGTGACCGCCGCAAACCTGTACGTCTCGCTCCGTCCCCCTCACGCATTCTCATCTCCTCTGACTGATCTCGACTCGCCCCTCCTCCCCTCTCGCCCTGCGCCGCCTGGACGACCTCTTAATGAGACGACAGGACTCCGGCGGAGAAGTTCCAGCTCATCACGCAGAACCTGGGAGAGGTGTTGGGCGCTGAGCAGCTCAAAGCGCTGCTGGAGGAGCGGGATCTCGTTGCGTACTGGGGGACTGCGCCGACGGGTCGACGTGAGTTCCCATGCACTATTGGGGGCTCAATGCGCGCTTTGCGGCGATTGCTAGGTGTAGTGCTGACCTACCTTCCTCGCCTTCCACAGCCCATCTCGGCTACTTTGTTCCTCTGGCCAAGATTGCCGACTTTTTGACAGCGAACGTTGAAGTCAAGGTTCTACTTGCCGGTGAGTTGGCAGCCCCACGCTAGGAAGTGCGACTCCGCACCCTCCTCTCTGCCTCTAACCGCCTTTGACACGCCCCGCAGACGTCCACGCTTTCCTCGACAACCTGAAGGCACCCATCGAGCTCGTCGAAGCACGAGTCGACTACTACCGCCGCCTGATCACCGCCGTCTTCCGCTCCCTCAACCTCCCCCTCGACCGCCTCAAGTTTGTCGTTGGCTCCTCTTACCAGTACGACGCCAAATACAACCTCGACAAGTACAAGATGTCTGCCATCACGACCGAGCACGATGCGCGCAAGGCCGGTGCGGAAGTCGTCAAGCAGGTCTCGTCGCCTCTGCTCTCCGGCCTCCTCTACCCTCTCCTTCAAGCGCTCGACGAGGAGTATCTTGGCGTCGATTTCCAGTTTGGCGGCGTCGACCAGCGGAAAATCTTCACCTACGCCGAGGCTTACCTCCCCAAGATCGGCTACAAGAAGCGCTCGCACCTGATGAACCTCATGGTTCCCGGTCTCTCTGGCGGAAAGATGTCGTCGTCCGACCCCAACTCGAAAATCGACTTTCTCGACTCGCCCTCCGCCGTCAAGAGCAAGATCCAGAAGGCGCACTGCGCGCCGGGTGAGGTTGAGGGCAACGGTGTCCTCGCCTTCATCCGCCACGTCGTCGTCCCCATCGGCGAGCTCTTCAAGGGTCAGGGTCGTGCCGACGCGCGCCCTTGGGTCGAGTCGGATGCGCCCGCCGACGCCGTCTTCACCATCAAGGGCGACCCCAAGTTCGGCGGCTCGGTCCGCCACTTCCGCACGGTTGACGAGCTCGAGGACGCCTACGCCGAGGGCGAGTTGCACCCGGGCGACTTGAAGAGCGCGACGGTGCAGGCCATTAACGCGCTCCTCGCGCCCATCCAGGCCGAGTTCAACGGCAGCCAGGAGTTCCAGGAGGCGGAGAAGCGTGCCTACCCCGTCGAGGTCAAGCAGGTTCCAGCGAAGAAGAAGGTCAAGAAGTACACTCCGAAGCCGGAGCACTTGAAAACTCCGGAGGAGAAGGCCCGCGACGCAGAAAAGGCGGGTTTGGACGAGACGGCGCAGCTGCGGGAGGCGGTTGTCGAGACTCTGTCGGCGTAGACGGGCGGACCAGGACCTACTTCTCTGTCGTATACAGCATCGTTCAGCTCTTGTCGTCTCGGCGAGCGACGGAGCGAGCGAGGGTGGTTTTCGTGGGCTGACTTCTTATCGAGAAAAGCTGTGCGCTTGCATGCAGCCCTTGCACTGTGTTGTCTGATGCTCTTTGCCTTCAGCAAAGAGCTCCGCGAAAGGAGCCGTCCGCTTCCTCCTCCTCGACCAGCGAAGAGCAAGCTTCGCATCCGACACCTCTCACCACCGTTCGAGCTCGCCCGTGGACCCGAAGTCTAGCTCACGAAAGTGCAAGAGACCTTTCTAGGCCGCCGCCAATCTCCCGCGAGTCGCGCAACCCGAGCCCTCGACCTTCATCTCCTCGAAAGGATACCGACTCTCCCTCCGCGATCCATCCGCGCGAGATCCTTACAGCAGCGCGATGGCCACTCTCGCGCTTCCGAAACTCCGCCAAGCGCCCCGACCAACTCACCAGCTCATTCTCTCCCTCTTCCGCTCCTCGCCCTCATCCCTCCCTTCACGCGCCCTTTCCGCACCCGCAGTTCCCATACATGCCCTTCCTTCCCTCGCCAACCTCGTCTCTGACACTCTCGCTGGCCTGCGAGACCTCCTCCCTCCCATCTTGTGGGCGGCGCCGAAGAGCCGGACGACCCACTCGGCGAAGCGGATGAGGAGTGCGCACAAGGGTCTCAAGGAGAAGCAGAGTGCGTTCATTGCCTCTGTGTATTTGCGGGATCGCTACAGAACGCTAAGCTGACCGTTCGATCGCGCTTCGCTCCCTTGATGATAGACCTCGTCTCGTGCCCGGGATGCGGCGCAGCCAAACTTGCCCACCACCTCTGCCGAGAATGCTACGGATCGTTCCGGAGGGAAATTCACCGTGAGAGGGCCGAGGCGGGTCGTATGCCCGGGCTTTCGGAGGGATTGGCGTTGTAAGAGGAGTTTGACGAGGAGGGAGGCGGGCAGGCGGTTCGTTGGTAGACTGATGGTGGGAGTTGCAAGCATTCTCTCATTCGCATTCCTCACGCCCGGAAGAGAGACTCGCAGAGCTGGTCGAACAAGGGGAGGCCCCCTAGACCTCGCAAGACGAAAGCGGTGCCGGTTACTGACGACTGAGGCTGCGTTACCACGATCTACTGCTCCGCTCCAACGTGCTCCTTCTTCTCCTGCTCGAAGGGCAACTCACTCTCCATCGGCAAATACTTGGACGGCATGAGGATCCCCCGCGGGTCGAAGAGACGGCGGATCTGCTGCATGACGGCGATGGCGGGTTCCGTCTTCGAGTATCCGAGCATTCCACCCTTCATTACGCCCAATCCGTGTTCAGCGGAGATAGAACCGTCGCGCTTAGCTGCAGGAGCGAGCGGCAGTCAGTTCCTGCGAAGGAGCAGCGAAATCGGGCTGTTCTGAGCTGTAGCGACGGCTGGACGTCTCCCACGCCCTCTGCAGCAGTGTGCGCATACTACACAATACCTCATGAGCTGGAAGAAAGGAAAACCACGCGCCGGTCGCCTCGTAGATCCACGGCTCAATCACTTTCTCGACCTTCTCGTCCCAGTCCTTCGCGACGATGTTAATGTGCAGGTTACCTGTAGACTCACATTACGTCAGCGCGTGAGCCCTGTCGAGCCGACGGAAGGAACCGCAACGCACCGTCACCGATGTGCCCGTACCCAACCGTCGTCTTGATGCTCCCATCCGTGTCGAGCCCATTCTCCTTAAACCGCTCCCTTGCCTCCTCAACGAGCGAATACATGTCCTTGACGGGCATTGACAAGTCGTACTTGTACACGCGGCCCATCTTGCCCGCCGCCTCGGGCAGCGATTCGCGCAGCGACCACAGCGACTGGACTTGGGTCTCGTCTTGCGCGAGCGTGCCGTCGGTGATCGTCTCGTTCTCCAGGAGTGACTCGAGCAGGCCGCCGAGTTTCTGCACGTTGAGCGGCGACGGGTCAGCCCGAAAGGGTGAAGGAACGAAGCGATGTTCCCGACGCACCTCGTCGTCGTGGTCCTTGTTGCTCCCGCTTGTCTCGATCAAGACATAGAACGCCCTTCCGTTCTCAGGCTCCGTCTCGAAGGGCGACTTGGCGCCGGTGTGGTGTAGGACCATCTCGAGTCCTTCCTGGTCGAAGAACTCGAAGGCCGAGAGAATTTCGCCAAGCTGCGCGCGAGTCTCCTTGAAGACAGTTTGGACGGAGTTGAAGTCGGGAACGGAGAGGACGGCAACGTTGATGGCCTGCAAGGAGGACAACCAGGCGTCAATGGCCGTTCAAGCAGGATGCGCGCGGCAGGTAGGCGCTAGCTGGGCAGTTCCTACTCACGCTAGGGAGCCGTGGAGTAAGAATAGAGACGCCGGTGATGACGCCGAGCGTGCCCTCCGAGCCGATGAAGAGCTGCTTGAGGTCGTAGCCTACGAGCCTCAACAGTCAGCTCGAGTTCGCGGGACCAGGCCATCTGCGTACGCACCCGTGTTGTCCTTCCTCAGCGCTCCGGCTCCACCGCCTCCAGGCATGTTCACACTCAGGACCGTCCCCTTCGCATCCGGCAAGACCGCCTCGATGCCCAACACCGTCCCATGCAGACTGCCATATCGCAATAACCGCAAGCCGCCGGCGTTCGTCGCGACGTTGCCGCCGATGTGGCACGAGCCTTTCGCGCCGAGGTCGAGCGGCATCATGTAGCCTTTCGGGTGGAGGAAGGTCGAGAGGTTCTCGAGGATGCAGCCGGCGTCGGCGGTCAAGATGCCTGCGAGCGCATTAGGTGTCAACGCTTCGTCGTAATCAGTGCAGGGCGAGACCGTGGGCGCACCGGACACGTCGTCAAATGCGCGAACCTGGTTCATGCCCTCGGTCGAAAGGATGAGCTCGTCGTAGAGGGGGACGCCTCCTCCAACAAGCCCCGTGTTTCCACCCTGCGGGACAACCGCGATCCGCTTCTTGTAGCAATATGCCAGGATCTTTGAGACCTCGTCGGTCGTCTTTGGCTTGACGAGGACAGGCGAGTTGCCCTTGTACTTGTCCATCCAGTCGACATTGTACCCGAACAAGTCATCCTCACTCGCCGTCTGCCATGACCCGTCGCGCGAAGGAATCGTCGTCACGAGCGACGAGGGCGACGAGAGAACCGACTTGAAGTAGGCGACATCCTCAGCATCGAGCTTCTTGAAGTCGGGTCGGCGCGCGGGTCGCTCTGCAGATCGTGCAGGAGTCTTCGAGAATGCGCGGGCGTGCGCAAGCGATGCACAGTTTGACGAGGGGAGGAAGCGACGGTCCGAAGCGAGGATCCGGGCGGACGAGGAGGCGGTGGCAAAGGCGGCGCGAGTCGTAGGCTGGACGGTACGCCTGAGCGCGTGGGCAGTCGCCTGAACAGCAGTCGGTCTGGCAGCCATCCCCAGCGGGTGTCAAGAGCACGCGAATGAGCGAGAGAGCAGGTTGGCTCGCGGACTTATCGCACGGCATGCCCGCTCACGCACTAGACGTCGTTGCTTGTTCCAGTGTAAACGTACCTGAGAATTCAATCTATCCATCCCAGCCACTTCCCGCTCGGAGCGAGGCTTGAGGGCGAGTTCAGGCTGTCTCAGCGACGACATCTCGCTCGGTCGTCGCAGTTGGACTGGCTGGACGGGCTAGACAGATAGCATGGAAGCGTGCCAATACACTCACGTCTGGAGCAAAGTATTCTGCGGTGACTGCGCGTGCGCCTTCATCTCGCTGCGGCCAGCCAACGGGCTCTCGTCCTCACTCGACGCTCAAACTCGTGAGGAACCGCGTTGAAGCTGCTGTGGACTGCCAGAGCACGCACGACTGACCAGCAAACACACCGGCACGCGCGCAGACCGCTCCCGTCTCCGTCGACTCCGCCTCTCTCCCCAGCTCCCACCCACCCCCGACCCATCCACGAGCAATGGCCGCCGAAGGATCCAGTAGCCGCGAGGCTCACGTCTACATGGCCCGCATCTCGGAGCAGTCAGTCTCGCACTTCCTCTCCCCCGCTCGAGCGCGCCTCCCACCCTGCCCGCACGCCTGCCGCATCGGGTCGGGCGACACGACGAGGTTCTACTGCGCGAACACCGCTCTAGCTGCCTCGCTCGCGAGTTCGTTCGATTGCACAGGACTATCTCTGCATGGTGGACACGATCACAAACTCGCGCGCGGCGGAGGGGCGTCCGGCGAGCGAGACGAGCGTGTGGGCGGGTCCTTGTCTGGGGGCGGAGCACCGGCGATGACCGCCTTCTACCTGTCCAAAGTTCGGGCGCTGACTTGTGTGTTGGTCCTCCTTGCAGGGCCGAGCGTTACGACGAAGTGAGTCCGTCGCCGACTACGAAGCCGCCCGTCACCGCCCGTTGCACCACCGTTCGAGGCTGCGGCGGGGCTGAGCCCGCATTGGTCGAGCAAGTGGCTGACCGCACTCTCTTGTTAGATGGTCAACGAGATGAAGGAGGTCGCCAAGCTCGGCGTCGAGCTCACGGTCGAGGAGCGCAACCTCCTTTCGGTCTCGTACAAGAACGTTATCGGCGCCCGCCGCGCGTCGTGGCGCATCATCTCGTCGATTGAGCAGAAGGAGGAGGCCAAGGGCAACTCGAGCCAGGTGTCCAAGATCAAGGCGTACCGCGAGAAGGTCGAGGGCGAGTTGTCGGACGTCTGCAACGACATCCTTGATGTCCTCGACAAGCACCTCATCCCTGCCGCCCAGTCCGGCGAGTCCAAGGTGCGTCGAGCGTGCTCCGGGGCGCTTGAACGGCCGGCTGACGTTTTTGGCGCCAACAGGTCTTCTACCACAAGATGAAGGGCGACTACCACCGTTACCTCGCCGAGTTTGCGGCTGGCGACCAGCGCCAGAAGGCATCGGATGCTGCCCACGAGGCTTGTGAGTTGGCGTTTAGCGCGGGCGGCGGTCGTTGGCGGGACTTGGAGGTTTTCGGGACTAACCTCTCCTCCACCTCGCAGACAAGACCGCGTCGGAGATTGCCACGTCTGAGCTCGCGCCGACCCATCCGATCCGCCTCGGTCTCGCGCTCAACTTCTCCGTCTTCTACTACGAGATCCTCAACTCGCCCGAGAAGGCGTGCCACCTCGCCAAGACGGCTTTCGACGACGCCATCGCCGAGCTCGACACGCTTTCGGAGGAGTCGTACAAGGACTCGACGCTCATCATGCAGCTCTTGCGGGACAACCTCACGCTCTGGACGTCGGACTTGTCGGCAGAGGAGCCCGCCCAGCAGGACGCACCCAAGGCTGAGGAGGAGGCCAAGCCTGTCGCTGGCGAGGAGGCAGCGTAAACTTGGGGTCTTGGCTCACTTTGCGTTGTGGCGGACTTGACCAGGACGCCTCGCTAGCTCTTCCTACACCTCCGTCGTAGTCCTTCACCCTTCTCTCGTTCTTTTCTCTTCCGATTCCTTCGCCTTCTAGTGCGCGTGCTCTGTCAAATTCTGTCACTTCTCTCAGTGTGCTCAGTGTGCCAAGCGGGAACAACGCAAAAAACTGTGCGAGGAGAGTGAGAGGACGCTCTATGCCGGGCAGACTCCCCTCCTCCTTGTCGACTAGTTGCGCAGATTCGGTACAATACCAAGGCCTATGTCTACGGCATCAACGCGTGCAGGCTCGGAAGGTCGCCGACAGCCTCCTGGGTCTGCAGAGCATCGGCCGCCCTGGTAAGTCCCCCGTCAGCCAGCGCCACCGTACGAACCCGTGCAACAAACCTCTGACCGAGGTCGACAAGACGATCCAGCTTTGCGGAAGGAACGACCTCCAGCCATGCACAAGTCTGGCGAGGAATGCTCACGCGAGACTGTCGCCTACGCCTGGAACCGTTTCGACGTGTCCTTCGTCGAGTTCGAGGGCCGGATATGCCGCAGAATGACGGCATTCGTGTGTTGCAGACGACGACGGTGCCCTTGCGGGAGGGAAGCCTTGGGAAGACCAGGCTGCAGTGCGGCCTCGTCCGAGTCGACGCCCGCGACTCGCTGCACGACGATGACGCCTCGCGAGCCGCTCTTGATGAAGGGCGAGCTGATCAAAGACGACAAATGCAGGAATAGGCAGCAAAGAAAAGACTCGCGAGCATACTCTGCGGCGAGACGGAAGGACGCAATTCGCCTCCGCCTCTTGCTCACTGCTCACTCCACGTCGTCTACCTCACTGAAAGGAAGTGCTCAGGCAATCTAAGCGTAGCAAAAGCAACGCAGACGACTCAGGAAAGCGAAGGAGAGTGTATCTCGGCTGCTTTCTCGCCCGCTCGTCCTCCTCGTCGACCTCTCTGGCTAGCTCTGCACGCTGCGATGCGCTCTTGCACTGCTTTGCGAACGGCGGCACGGCGACCACGCGCTCGGCCGGTCTCTGCGGCCGCCCTCACCCGGTCCAGTCCTCATTCGCTCGCTGGTCTCCCCATCGATATTGCGCCCGAAGTCGCGCAGGCCAAGGCTGAGGGACGAGCTATCGTAGCTCTCGAGTCCACGCTCGTCACTCACGGTGCGTCGTCACCGACTTTGCTCCCTCCCCACTTCCTATAGCTGATGAGGACTTTGCTCAACAGGACTGCCCCCGCCGCACTCTGCCTCGCTGCCGAAAGAATGCGAAACCATTTTGCGCGCCCAAGGCGTGACACCCGCGGCTATCGCCATCCTGAACGGGCGGATCAAGGTCGGGTTGGAGGAGAAGGACCTCGACTATCTCGCTGAACGGGGCTGGGAGGCGCGGAAAGACAGGGCAGTGGCGGAGAAGATGTGGAAAGTTGGCCGGCGGGAGCTGGCGGCTGCGGTAGTCAAGGTGCGTCCGCATAACTCCGCTTGAGGGAAGCGTTTTTATTTCGATTTGTATGCAGCGGATAGATGGAGGAACGACTGTTTCGGCTACCATGGCAATCGCGCACCTGGCAGGCATCAAGGTCTTCTCGACTGGGGGGATCGGAGGAGTGCACCGAGGAGCAGAGACTAGTAGGCTTGAAGTCCTGCTCGTTCCGGAGCCCAGCTGAGCATTGCTTCGCAGGCTTCGACATCTCTTCCGACTTGATCTCGCTGAGTGACACCCCTGTCGCCGTCGTCTGCGCCGGCAGCAAATCTATCCTCGACATCGGCTTGACGCTCGAATACCTCGAGGCGCACGCTGTTCCTGTCGCCGTCTACAAGACCGCCGACTGCGAATGGCCCGCCTTCTACGCCGCCAAGTCGGGCTTTAAGGCGCCGATGAATATGGAGTCGGCGCGGGAAGTTGCGGAGACAATCGTCATGACGGACAAGCTAGGATTGTCGTCCTCGCTTCTCCTCGGCAACCCTATCCCGGCGGAGTATCACGCCGTTGGCGACGAGTTGCAGCAGGTGGTAGACCAGGCGGTTGCGGAGAGCGTGGAGAACGGGATGGCGAAGGGCGGGAAGCAAGTCACGCCCTGGTTGCTCGGACGAGTCGCGGAGCTGTCGCAGGGGAAAGCGCTGGAGAGCAGCACGTCTGACAGTTGATCTCTGTACGAGTCCTGTGCTGACAGCTGTGAACTCGCAGATAAGGCGCTCATCCGGAACAATGTCAAGGTTGGCGGCGAAGTTGCGCTCGAATACGCCAAGCTGCTGCAAGAGGTGTGACACTACGTTTCTTCCCTCTAGAGCTTCGTTGATGGACTGAAATACATACTGAATTGCGCCCTATGCCCGTTCTGGCAGTCACCCCCAAAAACACGCTCATTCGTGTCCTCTCCCGCCCCTCCCCCCGATCCTCCCTCCCCTGCTCCCATCCGCCCTACTTCTCTCTCAGCTACCGACGCTCCCTCGCCACCGGCATCGCTCCTTGTCGCAGGTGTACTCGCCGTTGACATCACCATGCAGCCTGCATCCTCCTCGCCTCTCCAGACGACCGCGCCTGGCACCGTCTCCCTCACTCTCGGAGGCGTAGCAGGCAACGTCGCCGGTGCAGCTCACTCACTCCTCTCCGGCGTCGGCAAGGATGAAGTCTTGCTTGTCGCGCCTGTCGCGGATGACTTGCTCGGAGAAGTCGCCAGGAGCAGCTTGAAGAAGCGAGGGATGCGAGATGACGGGCTGATATCAACGTCGTCGAGCGGGACGGCGACTTGCGGGATTTTACTGGACGAGAAGGGTGATCTATTTGGTGGAGTCGCGGACATGGGCATCGCGACCGAGTTGAGCGGGAAGAAGGGGAGTTGCCTGTGCGGGATGAATCCTGGACTTGCTGACCCCAGGTCACGCAGGTTGTCGAGCGGATACAGGCTGAAGCACCTTCAGTTGTGTGCTTCGACGGCAACCTGTCGCAGGAAGCCATCGCCGACATCGTCGCGCACTGCCTCGAGCAAGATATTCCACGTATGTATTCTTCCACCCCTCTTCGGATCAATGACCTACCGAGCCCTGTCAAGCAGTCTTCTTTGAGCCGACGTCGAATGCCAAAGCGCTCCAGCTCCTCCACGCACTCGAGAAGAAGCCTCACCTCGCATCCCCCCTACTCCGAGTCTCTTCCTACGTCTCCTTCGCAGCACCCAACATCCACGAACTCTCGCATCTTTACCAACACATCGCCTTCTCCGACCACCCGCTCTACAACTCGGCACCCTGGTTCGACCACATCACTGCTCCCGCTCACGAACTCTCGCTTTATCTGCCAAAGTGGGTCGTCGACGAAGGGGTGGCACAGATGGCTGTCCGCCTCATCTCGACGTCGCTGTTTGGCTCGCTCTTCATCAAGAGTGGCTCGCGAGGCGTCGTCGTCGTCCAGCGAGTCTCGGGCGTTGACGACGTCGGAGCCTGGTCCTCCCTTCCCTCCCGCAAGGGCACCGTCGTCGTCTGCAGCACACGCCAAGCCGACGCTGTCGTCCTGCGGCATTATCCGGCGCTCGAACTCGACCAAGGACACGTCGAAACCGTTACAGGCGCAGGCGACAGTCTCGCAGGTGCGATCCTCGCCGGACTCGTGCGTGGGTGGAGGCCGTCGCTGCCGCACGGGCTGGACCAGCTCGTTGGCCTGGGTCAGAGGTGAGCCGTGCGCGTTCATTCGATGGCGAAGCACGCTGACCGCCCTCGACGAATTCCGCAGGGCGGCTGTCGCGACGCTACAGAGCAAGGAGGCTGTTGGCGACCTCTCAGGTCTGGGCAGATTGTTGCCTTAGACACGTCCTGCAGCGGGATACAACTTCGGCGCAACTAGTCGACAAGAGAGGAGTCTGCCCGGCATAGAGCGTCCTCTCACTCTCCTCGCACAGTTTTTTGCGTTGTTCCCGCTTGGCACACTGAGCACACTGAAGAGAGAGAGAGAGAGAGAGAGAGAGAGAGAGAGAGAGAGGCAACTTAAGGAAGGGCTGGCGGCTTCGGCACCCATTGCGAGGGCGCGCCTCTTGTCAGCCTTCTAAGCCGACATTTTCTGGGCCTCCCGATGCAAGCTTGCCCCGCAAATCGTGGAAGCGAGTCGTCGGAGGGAGATCCTTGGACGTGAGAGAAGAAGCGGCGTGAGCATCGCCGAGTTCACGCGCCCTTCCAGCGGTCCTTGACATCGCTGGACGACAGCACAGGTTACTCAGAGCCAGGCGAGTTTGTGGGAGACGGACAACTTGCGAGCGTCACCCTCACGAAGGGTCGACTGCGAACACCTCCCGCTGACACCCCCAAAGGCTGCGCGAAGACGCTCAGAGCGCCTCCATCAACGCGTGCTATCCACTCGTACACATAATTCTCCCGGACCTCGCTCGCCCTCCCTTCCCCACCTCCCTCGACTCGGCCCCTCGGAAGCGATGAGCGACCTCGACCTCACACGGCTGTTACAGGGCCACACCATTCTCTCGTGCGTTGCTGCGTTGTCGGACGCCCCTGTGTGGAACCCGGCGATATCGATCGTTGGGTTGATGGTCGTGGCGAGGATGGACGAGGGTGCGAGTGCGGCAGAGACGGTTCGACAGGTGCGTTCAGAAAACCGCTTGTGCTGGAGAGTGATTCAGACTGGATGCTGACGCTAGAAGACCGTGTCCCGCAGTTCGTTGCCGTCCTCGGAGGATCCATCTTCCTCGACTTCCTCGTCCGTCCCCATTCTCACGTTTCCAACATCAGACACAGCTAACAAGACATCGTACGCAGTGGTTCGTCTCGAACAGTACCCATGGCCTTGTGCGAGTCCTGATCATGGTCAACTGGCTGCTCAAGGTGCGTCCCCAAAGCCCTTTCGCCGTCTTCTTCGACAGTCTGACCCCGCTCGCGCAGTTCATCACGATCATGAACGCCCTCGGCCAATTACGAGCGAGAGGAGAGAACAGCTTTGGTTACCAGGGTGCCGGCTTCACGCTGCCAGGCGGTTTGGCCGACCGGATTCCTGGCTCCTTCCCTTCGTTTGGCGGACGTCAGCGGGAGACCGGCGAGACTGGTGAGCTCACCTCAAGTCTTCTTCCTTTACGCATCACTGACGCGCACCGTGATTGCGTGCAGTCTGGTCCGCTCAAGCCCAGCAACACTCGTACCAAACCCGCTTCTCGCTCGACGAAGAAGCCTCCGCTGGCAGCGCGACACCTCCACCTCCTCCGCCTCCGCCGTCATCCGCTTCGGGCAAGAAAGGCGCAGGCGCAGGAGGTTCAGAAAGCGGGAAGACGGGGAGCAGGAAGGACCCGGTCGCGCCGCTTCCTGCGACGCCTGCGGAAGGCGGAGGGTACCATACGCTTGAGTAGCCTGTAAGATTGGAGTCAGTAAACGCTACAGGCCTTTTCCAGAGTTTCCTGCGAGACTTCGCCTTCGGCGACGGGTCGGCTTGCGAACGCTGCCCTCCTCCCATCCACCACGCGCTGGCTGCCCGCCCGTTCGCTGCACGTAAGGCTACATCTGTGTCGTCCTCGCCCGCTCGCGCGAAACCCGACTCTCCTCTTCCCCACCTCACCGTCCCCGCCTCATCATCCGGGTCGCTCTTTAACCCTTACAAGTCGTCGTGCAGGGTCGACACCGCCACAGAGCATGCAACCAGACATGTCCTCTTCCTCCAACCCCAAACGTCGCCTACGCGTGCTCCTCACGAACGACGACGGCCGCCCCTCTCCCAAGACCGGTCACTCGCCATTCATCTATCCTTTCGCGCGGGGACTCGTCGAGCAGCTCGGATGGGACGTGAGGGTCGTCGTGCCGGATAGTCAGAAGAGCTGGGTCGGGAAGAGTTATTTGATTGGGGATAAGGTTACTGGGCAGTATTGTGAGTCCTCGAAGGAGTCTCTGCTTGCGGCGGATAGAGTCGGGACTAAGGCTTTATCCGGTCTGTGAACGACAGACTATCCCGCAGGAGAAGATGGAACCGAGGGCGAGTTGAGGGACCTGCCGCGGCCGACCAAGGAGGGTGAGATGGAATGGGTTCTCTTGCAGGGAACGCCAGGTATGCCCCATGCCTTGATCTTGCACCTATCAGGTCAGGGCTCACATTACGTTCGTCTTCTCCAATAGCCACCTGCGCCTCGATCGCCCTCAATAACCTCTTCCCGCCCGACTCCTTCGACCTCGTAATCTCCGGGTGCGCCTGTTTCGCTTCGAACTTCCCCGAAACTGCGAGGACTGACGCGAGCGAGCACAGGCCGAATTTTGGGCGCAACACAAGCACTGCCTTTGCCATGTCCTCGTTCGTTCCCTTTTCGTCTATCCCACGATTCAAACTGACGGGTGCTCGCCCGTAGCGGGACTGTCGGAGCTGCGATGGCTGCCGCAATCTCCGGCTCGCACGCGATTGCGCTCTCGTGGGGGTTGATGGAAGGCTACAAGCCTCCTCCGCAAGAGTTCGTCGATGCCGCCGTCAAGCTGTCTTGCCAGGTCGTGGAGCGGCTGTACAAGCTCGGTTTTGGGGAGGGAGACAGTAAGGTAGACGTCTATTCGGTGAACGTACCAGTGCGTTGAATGTCCAGCTTGTGCTGAACGTCTAGCGGGAACGAGGCTAACTCGCCTCCTCGCTGCAGCTTCTCCCTGACATTGTCTCGTCACCTGAGGTCCGCTGGACTACCATGGCTCGCACCTCCTACGGCCGCCTCTTCCAGTCGACGCCGCACCCCGAATCTGCCGCTTCGGAGGAGAAGGGTGGTCCCGCTGCTGTCGCCGAGCCGAAGCAGGAGAACGGCACGACGGAACAGGCTGATGAGGGAGAGAGGCTGATGGTCCGGGACGAGCATTGGAATGAGAGGCTGCATTTCGTGTTTGCGCCGGA
The DNA here is from genome assembly GCA_009806315.1 of Rhodotorula sp. ZM1. Lineage (NCBI taxonomy): Eukaryota > Fungi > Basidiomycota > Microbotryomycetes > Sporidiobolales > Sporidiobolaceae > Rhodotorula > Rhodotorula sp. ZM1. The sequence continues at coordinate 100,649 of QYSD01000057.1, read as the reverse complement.
TCTTTCGGCGCTCGTCAACCCGAAGATGGACGACTTGGTGCGTAACGCGTCGTTCTATCTACTTCTCTTTAAGGTCGTCTGACAGAGCCTCCTCCGTCGCTGCAGGTCGAAGGCACGGACAAGCATGCGATCCACAGCGGAGCCGTCTCGGTCACACCGATTCGAGCCGCCTTTATGGAGGCAAGTCCGCCACAGGGCCTCACCGTAGACGGATTCAAGTGGAAGATCTAGACCTGCAGCTTGAGACGTCTGCGTGCTCAGCGGGGCGAGTTGCGGACAGGTCGTCGACTTCACCCTTTCCAAGTCTTGCAAAGGCTCGCGCGGTGGTCACAAAGTACCATCGGCTCACTTTCTGGCTGATTATTCTGATCCGGATTGGCCGCTCCGCCTGTTGAACGTTGAACTCCACGCTCGCAATTTTGGGCATCTCGCTCGGACTCTCTCGCTAGCTCACTCACCGTACTTTGCAAGTCACGAAAAGTGCGGGCACCCGCTAGCAATGCGTTGCTGTCGCTCGCACGACCCACAGCCTTCGCCGCACTTCCTCCCGCTTTCACGGGTTCTCAATCGAGCTGCAATGCCTTCTGTGCCCCTTACTTTACCGAGCCAGGCTGGTCAAGCGACGAGCGAGTCTATCTCAGGCGAGATACGAGCGGATGTGGGAGCAAGGTGGACAGGTCTGTCTGCTTCCTCTTGTGTTTGAGCGAGTGAGCGGTCCTGGAGGGCTAGCTGACATCCTACATCGCCCTCGTCTTAGACCATCATGGCACGAAGCGCAAACGAAGCAGTTCACCGAGCTGGACAACCTTCACCTCTTCGTCCGCCGACTTGACGTGCAGAACGCGGCTCCCCAAGCCGTATACCCTCACATCTTCCAGGCACTGCGCCCTCCAGTCTACTAGGGGGAGTGAGAAGACCCGAACGGGCTTTCAGGTCTTTCCGGACCACTTCGACGATGGCGACATCAAGGACTGTTCCGCACCTTCGCCTTTCGCTGAATCTCTCTCCGACCCCGAAACGTCAGGAGAGAACCAGGTGCGAGTGATCGAGCGGCGACACGCGGACGAAGCTGACAATCTTGACCTTCCCAGGCTCGTCGAGCGCCAGCAATCCATCAATTCGCCCGTACACCGCTTCGCTCCCTCTCGAACCAGTCCAGCATTGCCTCAGAGTCTCAGTCGCGGCCTGCGGTGCAAACTTCGCCGAGCCCAAACTCGACGAATCTTTCGCAACCTCGCTCGCCCTCAACCGCCTTCTCCGTCGCTTCCATTCTTCCCGCAGCATCCGGCGAACGCAGCGGACATTCCAGCAGTTCCCAAAGGCAGGAGGAGATGGAGCGCGAGTTTGGGGGGCTGAACTTCGGGGACAGCGAGTTCTCATCCTTCTAGAGGGCGACGTTGGGGAGGTAGCAGCGAAGAGTGTAGACTGGGGCGGCATGCAACTCTCTCTGGCACGCTCGTACGAGGAGGACCAGTACTGCAATTTTCGGATTTCAGACTCCTTGCGTTCACTCGCCGCCGCTCTCGACGAGCGCTTCTTCTGCCTGCGCGACCTTTTTCTTCTTCTTCTTCGGCTCGTTCGCGCCTGCAAGCTGCGCCGCAATAGCTGCCGGCATGGTCGGGTCGTCTGGCCGCCTCTTACCCTTGAACGGGATGCGACCGTGTGGCGGGACCTTGTGCCGCAAGCCGGTCTTCGAGCGAGACGAAGAGCCGGACAGGTGGCCTGCCTCGTCGGCGAGACCGAGGTCGGGGCGGGCTGCGCGGTGAGAGAGGTACGGCTGCAGGAGGCCGATTTGGGATGAAACGGCGTCTGGCGGGAGAGGGACGAAGGCGGGAGGAGGCGAATAGGCGAGAGAGCTGCGAGGAGTGCCGAAGTCAACTGGAAGACCCTGTCAAACGCTCGTACGTCCACGCACCTCGTTGACGCGCTATCCAGCGGTCTCGGCTCGCCTCGCAGGATCCACTTCGGCAGCACCAGACTCGACACGCTCAGCTCCTGATCCAGCCCCTGCTCCGCCAGCCCGAAGAAGTCCTCGCCGATCCGCGTCGCATAATCGCCCGCAACGAACGCTTCGCCGTTGTCGGCGAAGAGCGCCTCGTGCGCGTGGTCGGCTCGAGCCTTGTCGTCCTCGGTTAGCAAATCGAGCTGGTCCCTCCGTGTGCGTTCGAGCTTGGCGAGCAGATCGGAGAGACGCGAGCCGTAACGGTCGATGTCTTCAGAGACATACGCCTGCAGATGTGCTGGAGACGGGACGCCGTTCTCGCCGAGCGCGTGCACGAGGATGCGCTGAGCAACAATGCGAGTGAGCATGAAGCTATTCAATGCTTGGAATAGCGCTCTGCCTCACCTTATCGGACATGTCGGCACCGTAGCGATCCGAGTAGAACCGCAGCGTCCGCGCAAGATTCGTCAAGTACTCGCCAGTGACATGGCTGAGCACGTCAAGACCGCCGGAGTTCGCATCTGCGCGGGGCAAGCTGTAAGGAGCGGACGCTGGGGACGAGGATGGCAGGAAGACGCACCTTCGAAGCCCGCGTGCGCAAGCATCCCGCCCGCAAAGCTCCGCATGGCTTCTCTCGCCGCCAATGGCGCAGTCGCTGGGCAAGCGAGAGCCTGCCGAGGAACGTTGATGGCCGACAACATTGCTCGACCTCGCCGTCGTCGCTTCGCAGGTCGTGCGCCTCCGACATCCATTCCGTCCACAGGTGGGAGATCGGTTTCGGACTCGTCGGACGAGACGACCGGCGTTTCCTGCGATATCAAGCATGGGACGACGCAAGCGCGAGTGAAGGCGAGCAGGACGTACCATATCTGCCGTTGTGCTCTCCCTCGCCAATACTGCACCTACTCTCCGAATCCGCCTCCACGTCTCGCAATTCCTCCGCATCTTCGGCGCGAGTCCCACATCCGCCTCTTTCCGCCTCGTCGCCGGCTTAGACGCTCCGTTCGCCCGAGCAACTTCTTCCGCCCTCTGCTTGCTCCTCCCCTTCGCGTCCATCCCTAGACCCGCACGCGAGCCAGTCGAGGTAGCGAGCGGGGTTGCCGAGTAGCCGACCCAGGGAACGTGCGGCATGCCTGCTGCAAGTGCGGGTGCTGCAGAGGGAGCCGGCGGAGCGGAGGATGTGGCGTCATGGCCGGTGACTCCGTCACCGGCATTTGCAGCGGAAGTAGCGGTGACGAGAGCGGAAGAAAAGGGTGCAGGACCGACGATGTCCCACCAGAATGCTTCGAGAGGCTGCGTCGGCTGACACCGAGGCACTGAAGGCGCAGCGGGAGTCGAGAGAGCGGGGGAGTTTTCTGGCGACAAGGCGGATTCGGTGGGACCTTTTGGTAGTAAGTCGGGGTTGAGGCGGTGGACGAGTTCGGCGATATGCTCTTTGTGCGTCCTGCGCTTCGATTTGGTCGCAATGACAGTCGAAGAGGCGGGCTCGAAGGCGTAAGGAGGGAGGAGGGCGGATGCGGTGGACCTGGCTGGCTTGAAGCCGGAACCTTCGAGTTTACAGAGCTCGCTGTCAAGGAGGAGAAACTCGTGCATCGCCTGAGGTGTCCGGACGAAGGCGAGCTGTTCCTCGAAGGGAAGGCCGGTCGGAGGTGGGGGCGTCGGTTCGGGGGAGGGAGAGATGCGGCCGAGCTGTTGTGACGAGGTGAGGACCAATTCCACGGAGAATCGGGGACGGGACGTACAGGTCCGGCACTGAACTTGCGGCTTAAACGACGGGAAATACCGGGTGTGGCGGAGCGGGAGGGTGCAGGCGACGCTGACGAGTCTCGAGGAGCTGCAGACGGGAAGGTCAATCGTGGTTGGGGCGCCAGTTCCAAGGCGACTTACTACCGCCGTTGATCCCGTTGAGAAGCCTCTCGCTCAGCGCCCGCTTGTGCCGCGCCGGCTCGTCGTCGCTCTCCGCGTCCGCATCCGCATCCTCGTCCGGCGTTCCAGCGCGAGTGCTGCCCGCTCGTTGCGCGTCGAGTGCAGCCGACGACATGTGCCCGGCAAGGAGCGATCGTTGCGACAGGGTCGGGTCGGTAATAAACTCGAGGAGCTGGTTCGACTTGGCTCGAAGGACTTCAGCCGAGTGTCGCAGCGGGTGGCTCTGCGGATGGAACAGGTCAGATTGTCTTAGGCTGCCTCACATCTCCCCTCAACGCACCGGATGGCTGTTGTAGAGTAAGCAGTTGGACCAGATCAAGTCGAGGTCCTCGGCAAACGCCTTCTTCGTCCGGTACGACTGCTGCTTGACCTTCTTGAGCAAGGTCGCGAGGTCCATCGGGCGCTTGATGACTGTGGCAGCGTCATGTCAGCATTTCATCAAACTTGCGATATGCGAGCGGGCGCACCATCGTAGTAGTCGGGCACGTCTGCCTTGCGGACCTTCTGCAAAAACGGACCGGAGTGTTCCTACAGGCGTATTGGTCAGCGGGTTGTACGAGCTTCCCACAACGGCTGTGCTCACCGTCGTGTTCTTGATCTCGTTCACTATGCGCTCGAGCGTCTCCTGGAACTCGTTCGCAGCCGACTTGTCATCCTGGAAGCGGAGGAGAGCAAGCACCGCAACGCGGCGTCCTGGTCAGCTGTGCCCGCCCATTCCTTCCTGAAAAGGGAGCGTGAAACGCACCACGGCCTCGCTGGCCTCCACGACCAGGCGTTTGAGCTCGTCTGCGCTGTACCGCGTCCGCCCCACCCTGCCGTTGACGCCGCCGCCGCTCTGCTCCCATGCGCGCGCCTTGCGCGCATCGATGGCCGCAAAGAGGTACTGCAAACGCGGTGCACGGGTCAGCTTGTCCACTCGAGGTGGTTGGAGCGGTGTTTGGAAGGGGACTCGCCTTCATCACCCACCACCTCTGGCGGCGTCCTCAAACCTCGCGCGCGGGCGAGACTCCCTTGGCAAGCCCGGAAGAGCCTTAGACGAGCAGCGAAGGACGCGTCGACTCTTCGGCGAGCTGGTGAGAGCGTGTCCAGCTTACTGATGAGTTCGAGCCCTCCTTGTGATTCGCCAACTCAGGCGACCTCACGCTGCTCCCTCGCAGGCGTCGGCTGGACTTGCTCAGGTCGTCTACACTCTCGACTGCCCTCGAGGCTCTCGCCTGTCCATCTAGCAGCTCAGGAGCTGCCGTTGTTCTTCCGCGCGCTCGACTCGCTCTCTTGGCTTCTTCGGAGGGCTCTGGCGGGGTCGATACTGCGCGGGACGATTCCTGTGCGGGTGCAGAGGAGGATGGGCGGGGTGCCGACAGACAGAGGCTGCGAATGAAGGTAGCGAGCGTGAGTTCAAGCATGCGGAGGGTCTCCTGCTTTCCCGCTTCGAGGTGCCGCTCTGTCCATCGTTCCTGCTCGATCCGAGTGGCAACACTTCCGAGTCCACGCGTACATCGGGCGGCGCCGGCGCGCTGGTCCCAAAGACTGCTGCCATGCACCGGTTCTGGCCTTTTTCACGCTCACAGCTTGCTCGTGGCCTCTTGAGTCTTGCTTCCAGCCTCTACTGACGATCCTGAGGCTACTCAACAGTCCCTTGCGCCGAGGAGGCGCATGTCAGACTAGATTGGCACTGTATCGGAATAGACAGAGATGTCAAAACGGTGACGGCGGCGCAAGGCGGGGCTGACGCGGTCGTAGTCTACGCACAGCTCACTGCAACGATATCTATCACACTTCGGAGCGCAATCTACACGAAAGCCCGGTTGCCATCGACCCTCTCGCTCGTTCTCCTCCTCGTTGACCTCCCCACTTCACTCCGGACCGCGCCTCACACGCTGAGCAGCTTCGCCGAGTATCCCTAGCGACTCAAGGTGAGGTTTGGGGCTATTCGACCCCGTCGCGACCCCCGCAAGCCTGGCGCCACTCTCCTCGCACTCGCCATCTACCAACTAGTACCTCATCACGCTTGACCCCACGCCCGGGCATCTGGAAGGAGATCAGCTCGCTGACGAACGGATTCATCTTTCTCTCTTGTCACTCCCTTGCGCCCACACTCCGTCCCGTCGCACCCGCCGCCTTACAGCGTCACCTCCCCGCACACTCCTCAGCCTCAAGATGAGCTACCGTCTCGAATACGCAAGTCAGTCGCTCTCCCTCCTTCTTGGGAGTTCTGGAAAGTCGCTCACGCGCCTGTGTACACTCTCCCTGCGCATCGCCTGTATCCTCGCTCTCCTTCGCCCTCTTCCGCATTACCACCATCTTTCTCGACTCTTGCGACGTTCCCGGCATTGTACTACTACCTTGGCCGTCGCGCTTTATGATCGCGCCTGAATCCGCCCTCTCGCCCGTTCGGCCTCCCCAACCCCTCCTCTCGCTTCCTTCGCCTCCTCCGACGCTGCTTTCGACTTCCCTGGCTTCTAGAGCTGGGAACGTCGAAGTGTCGCGGTCCAGCTCCATGCACGAAATCTCCTATCGCGAAGGCAAGAATCAGTTTTCGTTCAACTTGGCGAGATGACGGCGAGTCTTGACGCTCTCCTCTTCTCCTTCCTTCCTCTGCAGGGAAGTCTCCGTTGCGGCACCCTCGTCACCATCCGTGCGTACACCTGTTCTGCCTCAACCTGCAGCGAGCTGACTGTTACGCCGCCAAACGCCTGTCTTGCTTGAACGGAATCAGAAGGCAACTCGAGCTTTGCCTGGAGGCACTGGGGATGTGTTACGCCGAAGCAGTTCGAGAACATGCGCAGCACGTTCGGATCCGCCGAGGAGCTCGACGGCTACGAGGATCTCACGCCCGAGGATCAGGCGAGGGTTAAGAAGGCGTTCGAGCAGGGTCACGGTACGTTCCTCCGCTTCGATCGCTGTCAACCTTTGCCGAAGTCCTCGCCGTGCATGTGCGCAGTTGACGACGAGGACATCCCTGACTCTGCGCGCAAGCCGGTCGAGCTAGACGAGGAGGGCAACCCGATGGAGACGCCGAAGAAGAAGGGCACGCGCGCTCCCAAGGAGAAGGTAGCTCAGGAGGACGACGAGGAAGAGGAGGAGGAGAAGCCGAAGAAGGCGAAGGTGTGTGTCGGCGCTATGAGGAGCCTGGAGGACTCGCTGACTTCGGTTAATCGCTTTTCGCACGCCGCCCCAAAGAAGAGGACCTCGAAGAGGAGAAAGGAGGAGAGCGAAGAGGAGGAGGAGGCTGCCGCTACTGAGTCGGAGGTGTGTCCGCGCCTTCGTGCGACGCGAGCCGGTGGATTGACCTTTCGCCCCTCCGTTTCGCAGGAGGAGACGAAGCCGAAGAAGGCTATCAAGAAGCCCGCCAAGCGCAAGCCCAAGACCAAGAAGGAGGACGACGAGGAAGAGGAAGAGGAGGAGAAACCGAAGAAGAAGGTGCGTTCGCATTGTCCGGCCTACAAGACGATCACGAGCCGCCGCTGACTGCTACATCCATCTCGACGTGCTCACAGGCCGCTGCTAAGAATAAGGCTGCTCCGAAGAAGGCCGCCCCGAAGAAGGCCGCCCCGAAGCGCGCTGCGAAGAAGGCAAAGAAGGCTGAGTCGGAAGAGGAGGAGGAAGACGAGGAGTAGAAGGCGAGTTCCAACCCTTTCACTCGCCCCCAGACCCTTCGCCTCTCGATACCCCACACAATGTCGTCCCCGTCTCCCCTCGCTTGTTAGTGTCGATACCGCGTGCGCCGTGCTGGCGCTTCTCCCCCTCGCTTGTTCCCTCTAGCCCAAGACTGGCGTCCCTTGTAATCAACCCGTTCTCATTTCCGCACCTTCGACTCACAGGGTCAAAATCTGCTCTATCGCGCCTTTGCGACTGCTTCAGTCCTGCGAGGACAGAGGCGGATGGAGCCGTGCCGAGCGTGTGAACGGGCGAAGTCGAGGTCGTTCTCCAACCCATTCGCTCCGCTCGCCTGGACGGGCTCTGCTGCTCAGCACAAGTCTGCACTCTCCATTCAGACCGGCTGGTACTCTGCCCTCGTCTCCCCGCTCCTCTTTCGGTCAACAATGTCAACCTCACTCTCGCCGACGAACGGAACTCCCGCCGCGCCAGAGATCCCGCAGGACTGCCAGGAGGGCGTAATGGGTTTCTTCCACACGCTGGAGCGTCTCAAGGTGCGCTCGCAGTCCCAGTACAAGCTGAACCACGCGCCGACGCTCCTTTGTTCCTTTCTCTCGCAACTCTCGTTCGCCTCACTCGCTCGTACAGGTGCGTTGACGCTTTGTCCAGTTGCTCAGACACGAAAGCCATCGCGGATACGGGTCAGCCCACTCTGCTGACCCCGTTCGTTCGCCTTCTGCAGACGAACAAGCGGACAGGATGGGTCAACAACGGCATTGAGAACGCCGAGTCGATCGCAGACCACATGTACCGGTCCGTAACCTTCATTGCCTGAGCCGACGAAACCTTCTAGAGTCGTCGTGTCGCGCAGGATGGCCATGATGTGCCTTGCTTGTCCGGAGACGCAGTCGCTCGACATTTCGAGGTGAGTCGAGCCGTCAAACTCCGACCAGCTGGACTGACGAGTCCTCGCAGATGCGTCATGCTGTCGATCGTGCACGACCTCGCCGAGGCGGACGTTGGCGACATCACGCCTGAACATGCATCGGGAGTCTCGAAGGCACAGAAGCTCGCGCTGGAAGAGGTGCGCCGCCTTCCGCTGCATCCCGAGCTCTCTGACAAAGTACTGTCACCCACAGAGAGCGATGGAGCGCATGGTCGGCTTGCTCGGGCACCCTTCGATCGCCTCGCTCCGCCTCAAGTCGCTCTGGGAGGAGTACGAGGCGCGAGAGACGCCCGAAAGCAAGTTCGTCAAGGACCTCGACCTGTTTGAGCTGTGCGTTCAGGCAGTCGAGTACGAGAACTGTACGTCTCGTCCTGCTTCGCCGAGGGAACGTCTGCTTACCGAGTTACTCCGCTCCACAGCGCAACACTGCAAGACGCTGCAAGGCTTCTTCGAGACGACTGTGACGCGAATACTGCACCCTGTCGTCAAAGGGTGGGCACGAGAGCTGTGCGTCCATTCCGCTTCTTCGCTGACGCTTGCGGCTGACCCCTCACTCTGCAGGATGGCGCAACGACGAGCCAAGTGGGCCGAGCGAGGCTGGGATGACTACCAGGAGATCATGCCTCTTCCCGACATGAATGGTGACGCTGCAGCACCCCCCAAACCGATGATTCCCGTCAAAGTTTACTGCGAACACTCGCAGGAGGCCGCCTGACCCTCGCATTCGCCCCATCTCCGCTCTCACGACGCTCGCATACTCTCGAATCACGATGTTCGACACTCTCTGTTGTAGTCCTGAACCTCCATAGACCGTTTCGCATCTTCGCAACCTCTTCGCCCGACCTCGCACGTGACCACACAGCTCGTTCACTTGAGCAGCGGAGTTTCTACTGGCTCTAGGGCTTTCTGAATGCTCTTCAAGCCATGTGCGACTGCAGGAACGCGTCGAATGAGCGGCTGCGACGAGGTCGAGGTCACTCAACATCTCGCGACCTTCTTCATCTCGTTCGCTTCACGGCTACTTGCTCGTACATCGCTGAGTCTCGCTCGACAGGTCTGCTATACTTGAGAAGTGGCTACCGAGACTACCTAACAGGTGCGTCTGCCCGCCCTCGCCGCTGTCGTCGTTCGCTGACCCTCATTGTTGATTGTCGCCGACCGCAGCGCACACCTCTCTCGAGACCCTCCCCGCCACCTTCTGCGCACACCATGGCAGCACCAGCAGCTGCAGTGGCAGCGCCAACGCCCCAGCGACCTGCCTCAGTCCGCTCGACCCGCTCTCCTGCCTCCGCCCGTACCCTCGACTCGTCCTCCGCCCCTCGTCCAGCCTCTGTCGTCATTGCCGGCGTGCGCGGTGCTGAAGGCGGCGCAGAGGCGATCGCTGCCCGACGACGCAACTCTGGCTCGTTCAAGCACATGTCGACCGGAGGACTCGTCTCCAACTCGCCTTTCCAAAAGCTGGCTGGAGGTTCGCCGACGAAGGGCGCGAACACCGGGCTCGGCTTGTACAACACGTCGAGGATTCCGGCGTCTGGGGGTCAAGGCGGACTCGGGCGACGGACCAGCGGTTCGAGGAGGGTTAGCGGCGAGCAGGATGGGCCGGTCAAGGAAAACAGCAACCCTTCGGAGCTGAACGAGCTCGCCCTCGTCGGAAAGAAGAGCAACGACTCGCTATCACGGACTCGGTCTTCGTCGCCTGCTGTGCCTTTGATGCCAGTCAGGCAAGCGACCACGACTCCCTCCTCAAACTCGTCTTCGCCATTCAAGCCGACTCGAACCGCATTCGACAACGCTAGTCGCAACGCTCAGCCGCCTCTCGACGATGTTCCGCGTCGCCAAACATCCTCCTTTGCCGCCCTCCGCCAGAACAACCTCGTCTCGTCCTCCCCCTTCTCCAAGTCGACTTCCGTTCCTTCGCCCGAACTCCAGCAGGCACCGTACGAGATCGAGCCACTCACCCGCGAGAGTGCTCCCCCCGCCTACTACCAACTGTCCCGCGAGGAGGCGTCCCCGCAACTCGCCTCATCTGCCAAGATGAACGGGCAGATGGGTCTCGGTGCTCGTCCTAGACCTGCGTCGGCGTCAGCAGGCGGTCGCATCATCGCAGGATCATCCGTCCCGCCGCCCAACACGCCTCCGCGCGAGAGGCACTACACGAGCGAGGCGAGTCCATCGTCGCTGCGTTCGCCGGGCGGTTCAGCCCTCGCACAGACTCGTCGAGGCATGCGAGGGCCGAGGCCGATCAGCGGTGGATACGACGATGGTGAAGAGACGGAGCGCGAAGAAGTCGGCCGGGCCGTTCGTCGGCAGCCGAGTAGCAAAAGCGTCGCGTGGGCCGAGACGGAGGAGGTCTTCGAGTTTGAAGTCGAGGACGAGCGCAGGAGGAGCGGCTTGAGCGACACTAGCACGCTCAGCGACGAGGGGCGATATTATGGCCACGACAGCTTCGACGAAGACAGCGACTCGCCGCACTACACGCATCAGCCGGACGGCTCTTTCACCTACGAGGAAGGCGGGAGTGTGGAAGTCCACGGTATCGAGGACGGCTCGGATGCGGACGAGTCTGTCGTCTCGTCTGCTAGCTCAGCTGTCGACGAGGTGATCGGCCAGATCGACGAGTACCTTCACGAGGAATCTGCGACTTTCGACGAAACCGACGTCTTCTCGCCTAGTCAGATCCCCTCCTTTACCGACCAGCCAGACCTGCCCAGTCACCACGACACCTCCGGCTACTCGTCGCCCAACATCCCCCAGGCGCCGGCGTCGGCTTTCAGCGTTTCGACGGTGTCGGGTCTAGGCGATGGCGCCAGCGAGGTCATGTCAGCGTCGTCGTACGAGGACGAGGACGAGGACGAGGACGAGGACGAAGCCCAGCACGACGCACACTTCAAGGCGACGAGGGAAGCGATTCTTTCTCGCGGACGGGCCAGCTTGTCCGACGCACCCGGCTCGCCAGGTCGACCACCTCTCCCTCCTCCGCCCGCGTCGCTTATCGCAGCGACGCTCGCTCCGCAACAACTTCCGTTCGCCTCACTCGTCGAGTCTGAGTCGCAGTTCTCCCTGCCTGACATTCCCGGCACATCGCCCTTCCTCGGCTTCGAAGACGACGGCGCTGCTCAATCCGTCGTCACGCTCGATGGCGAGGCCCAGCCACTTTCAATTCCCGCGACCAAGCCTCTCCAGCCCCGCCCGCACGATGCGGCGTCCAAGACCACACCTGCGATAGCGCCAGCAACCCTCGGATCTCCCTTCGTCGTGAACGCCGACGTTCTCGCCGAAAGACCGGCGCCAGCAAGCCGAACTGCTCAGCTCGATACCTCGCCCGTGCTCTCCCGCAAGGCTTCGCTCGTCGGCAGCGATGTCACCACCTCCAGCGTCTCCTGGTACGGTTCATCGGTGAACGGGTCACTTCGTGGCGGCACGATTCGCCTCGGTAGGGACAGGCTCGAGCAGCGGATGAAGGCGCACCAGGCTCTCTTCGGCGACAACATCTCGCTTCCCTCCTTCGGAGCTTTCCCTTCCGCAGCAAAGACGGCCAACACCTCGACCTCGCATCCCTCAGCGTCGCACGCTATCGAGGCTCACGCAGCACCGAAAGCGCACTCGGCGACGCTCTCGTCCAACATGATGCCGACCATCGCTGCCTCACCCCTGCGCGCCCAATTCGGTGTCGGTATCGGCTCGCCCTTGACGGCCGAGGTCGCCGAGGAAATGCAGAGTCCGCTTGAGCGACTACAACTCGGCATGAAGGGACGTGAAGGCGGCGAGTGGAGGAGCGGCGACAGCTTGCTAGGCGTCCCGGAGGTTGCGGAAGGCGAGGACGACGTTCCACAGCTCGCACCGCTCAAGTCGGGCAGGCCGACACGCCGCCGCAGCCGCTCGACAGGTGACGCGAGCATAGCCGAGACGTCCTCAACGTCGTTGCAAGCGCAGCTCACGATGCCTGAACTTGGCTTCGAGCGCAAAGCGGGCGACTCCGGCTTCGGTTCCAGCGTCCTCGAGTCGCTCGACGACATCTATAATTCGCGCAACCGGACGTACCGTGTCAGGGAGTCGAAACAGCTCGTCGTTGTTAGCGACTTCACCGGCAGCCCAGCAGGCGACGTCGATCCTGGTCGCGCCTGGCGGAAGAAGCGGCCTTCAGACGTTGTGCGTTTCCATCTGCACACTCGATCGTGGAGTATCGCTCACATACTCCTCTGCAGCATGCCATCAACCGCTCGCTCAGCACGATGAGCGTGAACTCGCAGAGCATCCGCAAATCTCGCGAGTATGCCGGACAGCTTTTCGTGCTACGTAAGTCGTTTCGTCTCGCCCAGTCCAGTCGACTTGCTCACGGAGTGACCCCGCAGTTAGAGACGTCAGCTTCGAAGGCATGCCCATGCCCCGACAGCGAGTCTCCGTTACGGCAACTCTCGACAATGGCCGCCAAAAGGTCGACGCAGCCGTCCGCGAGCTCAGCAGCAAAGTTTCGCTCAAGAAGGAGTTTGAGCTGTACGCCCAATCATCGCTTCCATGAAGCTCATGTCGCTGACCGCTGGTGACTTTCAGGATCTGCAACCAAGACCTCGCCTTCTCGATCCACTTCTCCGTGCCCCGCCCTCCACCTTCCAGCATCCCTTCTCTGCCCTCCGCTCCGTCTCCTGCGCTGACACCGCCCGCCTCGCCGAGCAAGACGCACCGCGCCCTCCGCCTCTTCTCATCGCCGAAGAAGAAGCCGACGCCGACCAAAGCGTCGACAGCTCCTCCTCCCACGCCTGATCCCTTCTTCGACTACATATCGACCGACGGCCAGCTTGCGACGGCGCGCGTCACTTTTGCGAGCGAGGCAACCAAGTGCCGGCTGAAGAAGTCGCGCATCCTCGTACCCTTCGTCTCGAAGAGCTCGTCTTCGCCTCGCTCTTGCAGCGGAGCGCTCACGGTCGACTTGCTGTTCGTGCCGGCAGTATCGGGCGTGCCGAAAGCCAACCTGCCGAAATCGATGGACGAAGTTCTCGAGGGTCTCGACTTGGCGGAGTGGGCGACCAAGATCACGCACGAGAGCGTGCTTACCCAGCTTGGCGGCGACACCACAGTGAGTATCGCGATCGCCTGGTACGTCGACTCCGGCCGCTGATCGTCTCGAATCGCAGGTCTGGCGTCGACGCATGGTCAAGTTGCGGGGCAGCACGCTCGTACCGTACAGCGAAGTCACGAAGCGCTCTCATGTGGAGATCAACCTTGCCCTCGTCTCGCAACTCGAAGACCTCAACGTCGCCACCGTCCAATCGCCAAAGAGCCGAGCCTCGCGCTTCGAGGACGAGGACGAGGACCTCTCGCGCATGGACAACTCGTTCCGTCTCATCTTCAAGGATGGCAACCGGATCGACTTTTACGCCGACTCGCCCGAGTCCAAGGCAAAGTGGCTCAGCGTCCTCTCCATCGTCGTCGGCAAGGAGGACGGCAAGAAGGCGCCGCCCGAGTGGGCCGTCGCCGTCCGCAAGCTTCCGCCGCCGAAATCTTACTAGATCGCACTCTAGTCCATTTGCACACGTCTTTACTCACTTCCGAGCTACTGTCGTCCTGTACAACACTGCGCCTTCGCATACGACCTTACGCTGTTCTCGTCGTTTGTTTTTTTTCTTTGCACAGACCCTTCGCACATGGATTTGCTTCCCCTTCGTTGTTTCCCCTACGTCTTTGCAAACGGACTTTGGCCATCGCCAGCTCATGAGGCAGTGGGAGGAAAGGCAGAGCCGGCAGCTCGAGGAGAAAGGCAGAGCGGAGGCGAGGACGAACGGCTTTCCACCAGTCAATGCCTCTCCTCTCTCGATGGCTTCTTCTCTCTCGATGACAAAGGCCTTAGCGAGTAAAGCAGAGGGTAATATCGATATGCGAGGGTATCTACAGAAGGTCGAACGGACGAAATGAGGACGAACAAGGACGGCTATGCGCTGCCGAAGGGGTAACGAAGGCTGGGTGTGCAAATGCGGGTTTATGCAAGAGGCGAGAGCAAGCGAAGAGGTATCAGAAGCGAACGAAGAGGTCGCGGAACAGGTCTTGCATCTGCCCGCTCTGCCCTTCTTCGATGTGAGGCGCAACGACCATGGCGGGAGCGCGCCCGTCGAGCGCGCCGAAAAAGTCGAGCTTCGTGTAGTCCGTCGAGTGGTCGTCCTCGGCGGGCGCTGAGACGGTGGAGGCGATCTGCGCGGACGACGACGTCTGGCCGACCATCGCATCGGTCGAACCGTCTCGCGAGCTGGCCGAGATCAGCGAGAGGAGCTTGTTGACGGTGTCGCGATCGAGCTGAATTGTGTCGGTGCCGACGCCAGGCAGCTGGACTTGCTCAGATCCAGCGGACGACCCGCCGAGGGACTGGAGGAGCGAGATCATGGCGTTGCGCGTGTCGACGTTGGGCTCGCGAGCGACCGTCTCGGCAACTGCCTCGATGGTCAGCGTGCCTGCGCCCTGTTGCTGGCGAGACTCGCGATCATCGGCGTCGCCTCCGTCGGCGGAAGGCGTGATGCCGTCGAAGTCGGAAGGCGTGGGGAATGCCTCGCTCGGAAGAAGAGGAGGACTCGACGGTGGGAGCGAGCCAAAGTCGAACTCGGTGGCGTCGGAAGGGGCGAGGAGGTGAGCCGGAATGAAGGCCGCCCGGCGGCTGGCGGTCTTGCTCGGGCCCGTGTTCGAGAAGTCGAAGCTGCTCGTCGCGGCGTGAGAGGGTCGAGTCGCGCGCGACGCTTGGCCCTGCGAAGGCTCGTGCTGAACGAGAGAGTTGGACGTCGTAACCGAGTTGAGCGTGACCGTCTGGTCCTCATCGCGTGCGGCGGGAGACCACGCGTCCGAGTCGCTCGCTGGCGTCCTGCCAGTACCTATGACGGCGCCTCCTCCGGCGTTCGAATCGAGCGCGAAGGCGGGCACGAGGCCATCGATGAAGGAGTCGAGGATTGAGGGAGGCGGACGACCGCAGGACTGAGGAGCCTTGCCCTTCGAGCCGGGCGTAGCGGTACTCGTCCTCGGCAAGACGCAAGGTGACGAAGGTGCCGGCGATGACGGGGCCGTGAGGGCGTTTGACGAGAGGCGAGCGTCGAAGTTGCGGCGTAGAGACGAGAGGACCGATTCGAACGAGTCGACATCGGTAGTCGGCGCATCGGTCGAGGTTGTCGCGACCTTGACATTTCCGGCGACGTTTGGAGGGGCGTTCTCCTTGCCGAGCGTCGGGCTGCCGGGCTGGAGGAAGAAGTTGAACTCGTCGGGAACGGTGCCGGCCTGATCCAGCTGCATCGAGTCTCCCTGACCGGCCTGCTCCGTGACAATCCCACCGATCGACCCGATATTGGTCTCGCTGAGGATGCGGTCGAGGGCGGTACCGGGACTGGCGGTGAGGAGGTAGCTGGGCATGCCGGCCTGGCCTTTCCCGCCGCCAGTGCGGGCCGGACGTGGTACCTCGGCACGCGTAGGGCTCGGGCTGCGGTTCGACAGGCCGAAGAGATCTCCGAACGCGAACGGGTTCGACCCGCCGTCCTCGCCGTCCGAATTGTACATCACGCCGTCTCCCTTCGACGGTCTCGACGAACCGCGAACAGGCGACGTAGCGGCAGTACCGGTCGTCTGCCTGTAGCGCAGGCGAGGCGACTTGCCCGGCGAGCTCATGATTCCGTTGAATGCCGCGCCGGCAGACCTGCCACCAGCGCGCGAGGGCGAGAAGGAAAAGTTGAGCGCGGGCGAGCGCGGGCCGATCTGCTTGGACGGCGACAGGGGTGGAATCAGGCCGGCGTGGCGCGTCGATGAAGAGCCGGTCTTTTGCTTCTTCGACTTGCGCTTGACCAGGTCCGCCTCGCAAGTCGCGGTCAAGCGACCCTGGAGCGGTCGTCCAGCGGGCTTGGTCGACGTCGACGGAAGGGCCGCCGTTGGGAGAGGCGGCGAGGCAGCGGACGCAGTCGAGCCGGGAACCTGCTTCGTGCGGTGGTAGCCGTTCTTGTTGTAGAAAGTCCCGCAAGCTGCGCGTCCGGCAAAACCGTCAGCATTCTCTCTCTATCGTCACGAGCAAGACACGAACTGACCGTTACAAACGCTCATGAGTCTCCCATCCGGCCCCTTTCCCTCTCTCCAAGTTGTACTCTTCCGCCTCTTGCAGTTCGCACAACCGCTCTGTGGGTCACGCGGGTTCTGCTTGCCGACTGCCTGAGCGTGCGACGCGGAGAGCGAGGTGAGGTCGATAGCGGCAAAGTGTTCGCGGTGCGAGGCGGACGAGGTCGAGCCGGATTTGGGCTTGCGGGAGGCGGGGGCGGTCGAGGTCGAGGATGCGCCGGTCGGGGGACGCGGCAGTTCCGACTGCCAGAGTCCCGACGGGTCCGCCGCAGTGGACGTGAGGAGAGGCTCTGTCGGCACGGGCTGCTGCTGCTGAGCCGCCAAGTTGATCCCACAGAACTTGGCGAGCGTCTGCATGGCCGGCAAGAGCGCGTCCTGCTGGCTCTGCTGCGAATGCTGGTGCTGCTGTGTGAGGGCCGCGAGGAGACCGCTTGCGTCCGCGCCTGCTGCAGTGAGCGATGGGAGGATCTGGCCGAGGAGGGCGAGGGTCTTGGGATCTTGCAGTCCCGCAAGGCCTGCATCGTTCGCGGAGGATGCGGCGGGAGGAGGTGGAAAGAACGAGGCAGGCGACGAGGCGCCGGTAGCGAAAGGTGCAGGCGGAGCGGACGCCGCGACAGGCGGGATAGGCAGGGAAGGCGTCTCGCGCGGTCTCTTGCGCTTGACGGGGTCGCCCGAGGGGAGGGCCGCGGCCGGCGCGGGGCGAGACGGCGGGAATCCTGAAGACGTGGACGCGAAGAGAACGGATTCGCGGCGTTTGGGAGGCGAAGAGGCAAAGTCGGACATCTCGCTCTGGAGGTGCTGAATGGGGTTGTGGTACGAGCGGAGGCAGTCGAGGAACTGGCCCTGCGTGAAGGCGTCGCGCTGTGTTTGAGGGCGGCTTGAGCGCGCGAACTCGACGAGTGAGGCAGAGCCGCGCACCTCGGTTAACTGCAACCAAACCTCCAGCGTCTCCTCTGGCTCATCCGCATCGCTCTCTCCATCATCCATCTCATCCATCGCTGCAAAGCTCCCATCATCGCCTTTCCGCCGCTTACTCCGCCTATCAACCTCACTCCCGACAATTCGCCCAACAACCATCGTTGTGCCTTCCTTCTTTTCCGCGAGGGTCCATGACAGCATGCCCTTGCCCTCAACAAATCCTTCACCTGGACGAGAGCTGGCGGAACCATCACCCGAATCGAAGGCGGTGGAGGAGGCTGCGAAAGCCGAGGGAACACTAGGACCGTGGGGCAGTTGGCGACGGTGCGAGGACTCGTAAGGGTCGACCGCGGAGACGGAGAAGTCCTTGGTCGAGTCGATGACGAGTTCGGGACTGACAATGCAAGGCATGCAAAGCGTAAGCGAGCCGTTGAAGCGCTATGAGGGTAAGTGTGCGAAAGCGGACGCACCGAGAGATGCAGATTGCGCTGAGACACGTCTTGAGCGTCACGCGACCAAACTGCTGCTGCTGGACCTCGCCCCCTTCCGCTCTCCGCCCGCTGGACGAGCCACCGATAATCTGGACCCAAACAGGTGCCGACAACCTCGCCATACACGAGTACTTGGTCTCGTTCGAGCTTGGAGCAGTAGGTGTAGGAGGGGCAGGCGAGTGCATGGACGGAGAGGGAGCCAGGGAGGGGTCGAGGACGGTGAGGAATTCGGATGAGGGAGTCGAGGCTGGTAGGAGGTGTGAAGAGGTGCTGGGCGTAGGCGCGGTTGACGAGGGGAAGCGCGGCGAGCTGAGAGCGTAGAAAATCTTGACTGTGCGTTCGTTGACCGAAACGAGTAGCGCCTATTAGCGAACGAGATCCCCTCGCCAAAGTCGCGTGAAGCAGAGCCGAGGGAACAGTTCGACGCACTCAGCATCATCCGCCCCTTGCCCTTCCCCTTTCGCCTGTTGACGCCCTTGCCCGCCGTCCTACGCGAGTCAGCCGCGTCCGCAGGTCCCTGGCCCATCGACCCTCCAGCCTGCGCCTGCATCTCGCGTCGCGCGTGCTGGTCGCTCGCGCCCTGTCGCGCCGGCTTGGGCAGCACGAGCGACATCTCCCTCCGCTAGTCCTTTGCGCGCTACGAGAGCGAGGAAGATTGACAGAGCGAGGGTGAGGAGGGGTGGTGTTTGTTCGAGGTGACCAGGACGCGAGGTGTCAATGCCGATGACGCGAGAGATGCCCGAGTCGCGGGTCCGCGCGGCGGTATGAGCTGTAGCCGAGTCGAGAGCGAGTCTGCTGAGCTGCCTGGCTGGCCTGGAGAGGGTGTGCAGGCGAGCGCGTTAGGGTGCCGAGATGGGCGAGGTCTGCGGGTCGCGCGGTGGTCGTCGCTTCGCGGTGCGCCTGGCAATGCCGCTCAAGTCGAAACGAGTGGACGAATGGGCAGTCTGAGGTGTTCCCCCAGCCAGCGAGCGTGTGTGCAGGGCGAGACAGAGCGGTTGTCAACAGTGCGAGATGCGCTGCGACGCCAAGGTCGCGTGCAACAGGTCAACTCGTATCTATTTTGTATTGTCATTACAACTTGCATTACCAGCTCATGACTGGCGCCTCCCCTCGAGTCTCTGTGGTCCGCCATCCTGCGCTCGCCCCGTCGTCTCGCTTTCTCCTCCACGAACAATGAAAAAGAGCCGCACAAAGTGAGCAGCGCACTCGACGCACACACTGCACACACAGGCTCACAACGACTGACCACCGCCCTCGTCCCTCCGCGCAGGTTGCAGCCGTAGCTTTTCCTGCCCTCCCTCTCAAGGAGGGTTCAGCGAACGTGCTGCGGTTGCCGTTCCAGCTGCTCAGACGGAATCACCAGGACCCTTCTGTCGACCACACAGACATTGCAGGCGGCGCTTCGCCTCCCTCCGGGGGCTGCTCTCGAGTACTTTCATTGGCGCCGGACCCGATGCCGCGCTCGCGCTGGCTGATATGAGGGCGCCAGTCTCGAGGGGTGGGCGTTGCTCGAAGGGCCTACACTTCCACCCATTCCTTCGCCACGACAAGTTCTGCTGCATCGATTCCGCATCCCTTAGGGCCTGTAGTTTTAGGTCCATTCGCCTCGCTCGATGGCTCAGCAGGCTCTTACAGGGTCGTGCCAACGTGCAATGCCTGCTTCCCAACATCCGAGCCGTTCCTTGTCGCGAGTGAGAGTCGACTCGACCGTCCTTGAGCGAGTGGCCTTCTCGACACCCTGTGGCCTCGCTTCCCTCACTAGGCCGGGCCGCGCTTCGTCATGCTACTCCACACTGTCGATGTGAACGAGAAGCCGACCCAACCAACGTCGGGCGAGAGCGAGAGCATGTGCGAGGGGACGTATTTGTGCCGCCTCGGCTTCGCTCTGCCCGACGCTCGTTCCTCTCGCCGTTTCTCTTCCTCCGTCTCTTTGCTCCCAGGCTTACGCTTTCGACCAGCTCAGTCCAGCCACCATGGTCGCACCGTCCCCCGGCCCCGTCTACTCGCTCCTGCACGCGCTCCCCATCCCTTCGCTCCCGCGCACCGTCGAGCACTGGATCCCGGGCCAAACACCCCTCTCGACCACGCCCGAGGTCGTCATCGCAGTCGCCGTCTACCTCGCAGTCATCTTTGGTGGACAGGCCTTGATGCGCGGTTCCAAGCCGTACCGTGAGCTTTGGGGGTTGCTTCGACGAAGTCAAGTTGGGGCTCGTGCAGGAACAACGCGTCGGCGTCTGTGGGTCAGAGATGCAGACGCGTCAATGGGACACTTCGGAATGGAAGCACCTTGGACGCGCAGTGAAAGGCCGGACAGACGACGAGAACGCGTCTCGATCACGCTTCAACCGTTCGCGGTCGTGACACCGTCGAGCGGTTCGACTCGCCTGTCGCGCAGGAGCTTCATCAGCAAGGTCCCGAGCTTGCAGGGTCTCCGAGAACTGACTCGGACTTTTTCCCCCGCCGCGCGCAGGTTTCAAGCCCCTTTTCATGCTGCACAACTTCCTCCTCTCGACCGGCTCCGGCCTTCTTCTCGCCCTGATGCTTGAAGAGGTGTGTTTGTCCGTCTGGCGTCTTCGGCGGTTTCCGCTGACCTCGTACGGTGCACAGATTGTCCCGATCATGTGGAAGCACGGCCTCTTCTACGCCATCTGCGCCGACGAGGCCTGGACACCCCGCCTCGAGACCTACTACATCTTCAACTACTACGTGCGTGGCCCCTCTTGCCTTGCAGAGACGCGAAAGCTGACATTGTGACGCCGCGCAGTTCAAGTGTGCGCCCTCCTCCGACCTTGGCACCCTCTTCTCGCCCCAAGCTGACGTTCCACCGTTTGCGCAGACTGGGAGTTGTTCGACACGGTCTTCCTCGTCGTCAAGAAGAAGCCCCTCCAGTTCCTCCACGTCTTCCACCACACCGCGACCGCCGTCCTGTGCTACACCCAACTCAACGGCCGCACGTCCGTCTCGTGGGTCGTCATCACCCTCAACCTCTTTGTGCATGTCCTCATGGTGCGCCGACACTCTCTCGCGTACGTCCTGGGCCGAGGGGAAGGCTGACGTCGCTTGGAGGGCCGCCGTGAAGTACTACTATTACTTCATGACGGCTGCAGGCTACAAGATCTGGTGGAAGAAGTCCGTTCCGTGCCCTCTCTCTTCCTTCTGCTAGAATCTGACCCCGCCCCTCGATAGGTACCTCACGACGCTCCAGATCACCCAATTCGTGATCGACCTCTTCACGGTCTACTTCGCGTCGTACAGCTACTTCGCCTGGACGTACGCCCGTGAGTCGCTCCCGACTCTCGGGTCGTGCGCTGGGACGGAGGGAGCTGCGATGCTCGGATGTGGACTCCTCAGTGCGTTCCTCCGTTTTCCTTTTCCTCCTCCTATATTTCCGTCGGTCTTCTACGGGCGCGGCAGCTGACGCCCACAGCAGCCTCGTATTTGGTGCTGTTCCTCAGCTTCTACAAGAGGACTTACAAGAAGCCTGGCCAGAACAAGGTCGACGCCGCAACAGGCGCCGCCGCGACCGTTGCCAAGAAGACCAACTAAGCCCTTTCCGCCGCGCTTCAAGACATAGACTTCTCTCCCGCCTCGCGTGCGACTTTTCCGCCTTTCGACACGGAGTTTCCCCTTGGCCACCCCGACTTCCTCCCTCCCTCTTGTTCGACTCTATTCGCCTTCTCGCATCTCTCACCTCGCATCCTTGACTCTCGCCCGGCCCCATCTCGCCTCTTTTGATATCGTCATACGCGACACCCAAGCCCACCCGCACTCTGCGTCAGTCCTCGATACCCACCTCTTTTTCGACTTTCTCCCCCCCCTCTCCTCCCTCCCCTCACCCCCTTTCCCTGCCCTCGCCCTCCTTGCTCACGCAAAGACCAATCTGTTCTCCGTGATTCTCGCCCCATTCCCTCTCTTTCTCTCTCTCTCTCTCGCTCGTTCGGATCTTGTTGAAAACCAGGGACTTGGGGGACGTTTATCCTCCCTCGGGCTTGCTCGAGAGAGACGCTGCTGCGGGCTGAATCCGGTTCACGCTTCTCTTTCAAGGAGGCTCTCTGCGATCGTGCGCTTGAGACGCGCCGAGACGGTCCAGCATTCCTTGTCCCAGTTCCGCCCGTTGTAACGCTCACTCGTCAATCCCGGTCTTCGTCCCGCGGGTCCTCGACCTCCAACACCTCCCACCCTTCTTCCCGCTCCCACGGCCACTGCCGCTGACGCTCGTCGTTCGCTGACCAAACCACCTCGACCTCGCTAAACACCTCGACCCTCTTGCCCGTCGTGAACCCCAAGCTCTCAAACAACCGCAAGGAAGGTTCGTTGTCGAACCCTATGCGTGCGAAGAATGCGTTTGGGGAGAGGTCGAGAGAACGCGAGGCGTAGGAGAGGAAGGTGCGGAGTGTCAGGGAGGCGAGTCCGGTGCGCGGGACGAAGAGAGGGGAGGGAGGGAACATCAGCTCCAACTCTGCTCGGTGGTGTGGTCGTGGTGGAGGCGAGGAGGAGGAGGAGGAGGAAGGGGAAGAGGGAGGAGAGCAGGGGTGGAGGAAGAGGTTCACGTCGCCGATCATTGTCGAGCTGTCTGAGTGGGCGGCGAGGAAGCCCTTTGGGTCTAGCGCGGGGGAGGGAGCTGAGGGAGAGCGGAGGTGGACGATGAAGGTGAGTTCTGTGGGAGAGCGAGGGTGAGCGGGGACCCGAACTGAAGGAGGGGGAAGGAGGCAATGGACGGACTGTCTTGGTCAAGTCGCCATGATCCTGGTGGTGCGCACAGGTTCAGCTCGTTCACTCGAGCCCGATGAGCGCTGTCAAGGTTGGCTCACTCTGCATCTCGTCCTCCTGCTCCCTCGTCAACCTCTCACTCGCGGTGGCCTCCCTCATGTCGTCGCTGGCCATCCACTCGTGGTACCGCGGGACGTGCCATCTGCGGTAGGGACGGAGTACGATGCGGTCGTTGACGAGGGTGGTGGACTCGTTCAACCGCATTGATTGCGTGCGCGAGTAGTGGAGCAGAGCAGGAGACTACTCAAGTGATCGGTGTCTCACACGGCGACACAGTCGAAGCGAGTGCACGACGAGGACGATCGTGAAGACGCTCGTTCAGCAGCAACGACGTGCGAGTCTACGCCACGAAAACAGAAAAGCACTACTCTGCACACTCGCTCAGCTCACACGCTAGCTCGCGCTCTCCGAATCGTGCCGTCTGGGATTGGCTGCGTGCCCGCTGCCGATTTCAAGTCGCCCCCCCCCCCCCCCCCCTCCCTCACGCCGCCCTCGCCCTCGCTGGGGACCGACTGGATCGCACAGCTGCGACACGTGTGACAGCAGCACACTCTCACCCGCGCGACTCCCCAATCGACCGCGCCAACTCGGACCGGCGCGCTCAGGTGATTGCGATCGCACACTCGCGAACACAACGGCGCGCCATGATGCGCATCCAGTCGATCTTGTCGCCACACACATCGCAAGAGGCACAGCTGCCGTTGCAACCCACTCCGCCTGCGCCACCCGCACCCGCTCACTCAGACTCGACGCCGGCTCCGTCTGCTGCTGCTCCTCGATCGATGCCTCACACGGCGACGCCGGGACAGTCGCAGCCCGTCTCACTCCCTCCCATCTCGTCCTTGACCTCCCACGCAGCCCCACACGTGTCGCCCTCACCCTCGTCCGCGTCGGGCGCACCGCACCGTCTCGCCTCCCTCGCAGGATGGAGCAGCGCGACGCCAGATCCAGCCGCCGCACGGAGCGCGTCGCCTGCGTCACAGCAGTCGGCCGACGCAGCCGTCGCAGCCATCTTGACAAACCTCCCGCGCGTGGCGAGCCACTCTCCTCCCGCTCCCTCGCCTACTCACGCGCACAAGACCGCCGCGACCGCTCAGCCTCCCCCAACGCTCAATCCGATCCCTTACTACAACGGCAAACTCCCCAAGGTCAGGGGGCCCGTCGAGGCGTCCGCTCCTTCCTCCCAGTCGGCGAATCCGGCGGCGGCGGCGGCGAACGTCCCACCGAGCAGGAGGGACAAGCCGCCGAACGTGTGCACGTCGTGTGGGACGACACACACGCCGTTGTGGAGGCGAGACTCGCAGGGAAAGACGATCTGCAATGCCTGCGGTGCGTTCCTGTCTACCCTTTTTCTTCCTTCCGTTTGACCGCGGGACTCACTTGTGAGCTCCTCCACCGCGCACGCAGGGTTGTACTTGAAGAGTCGACGCCAGCCTCGCCCGTCGAGCGGGACAGGCAGCCCCGCCCCGTCCGGCTCGACGACGACCGGCTCTCCCGGCCCTTCGTCCGTCCCTTACCCCGCTCCGACGGCACAGCAACAGCCTCCTCCGCCTCAAGCGCCTACACACTGGACTCAACACGCCGCCGCTGCGTCCGCCTCACTCGCGCACTCGTACCCCCCACCACCTCCTCACTCCAACACATACCCGAGCGCTTCTCCCGCCCCGCCTCCTCCTTCTCACGCCCACGCCCCGTCTCTCCCGACACACTCGACCCTCTCACCTCCCCAGCCCGCACCTCCCGTCCTCACCGCCCCGTCCCGCGCCGACGACCCCATCCCCGGCTCCTGCCCTGGCGGAGGCGTCTGCAACGGTTCCGGCGGCCAAACTTGCTGCGAGGGCTGTCCGGCGTACAATAATAGGATCATGTATGGAGGGGGAGGGGGAGGGGGAAAGAGGAGGAAGAAGGTGAATGAGGGAGGGGCGGCGGCGGGAGCGTCAGCGGGAGCAGGAGGAGAGGACGAGGGAGTCGGGGTGATGGAGTGCCATAACTGTGGGACGAGTGAGTCGCGCTCGTTCCGCTTTCGTGCGAGGTTGCCGCGGGGAGGCGATGGAGAGTCGTCGTCTTTTGCGGCCTACTTCTTGAGGGGAGTGGGAAAGCTGACTCTCCCTCCTCGTTCGTGCACTCGCAGGGACGACTCCGCTCTGGCGACGAGACGGCGAGGGACGCGTGACGTGCAACGCTTGCGGTGAGTCTTGCTCGTTCCCCCGCGCGTGACTTTCGCGACCCTTTCCTCATTCGATCCGCCGTCACGCTTGCGGCCGCTCGATACGAGTCTGAAGGAGACATTCGCTATGAGCTGCGTCGCTAGGAGGAACGATGACCAAAGAAGAAAGCTTCGGAGGGAATGTCTCAGGCGGGCGCGCTCGGCGAGGTAATCTGATGGAGCCGTCTCTCGCCGTCTTCGCCTCGTTACGGCTGTTGCGCGCGGTCGAGGAGGGCTCAGCACGCTCGATCTAAACCCTGAGGGCGCGCGCTGACCCCTCGACGCCTCTTCGGCCCGCCTCGTTCCCGTCGAACCCCTCCCGATCGACCACCCGCAAACTCTTCGCTCGCCCTCGTTCACACACCCAGGTCTCTACTACAAACTCCACGGCGGCCAACACCGTCCTGTGAACCTCAAGAAGCCGACGATCAAGCGCCGCAAGCGTGTCCCCGCCGCTCCCGCAGCTCAGGTCCGCCTTCGGCACCCCTCCTCTCAATCTTCACAAGCTGACAAAGGTGGGTATTCAGAACCGGGCAGCGATGATGGAAGCCCACGCGCGCGCGAGTGGCCAAGCGGATGGCTCTCCCCCTCCCTCTGGCGGTTCAGACGCCGAACAATCCGTCGGCGATTCGTCCACCACGCCTGCGCCACCGACCAAGCGCCGAAAGACGACGACTAAGAAGGCGGCGGCTGTGGCGGCGGCGACCGCGTCGCCTGCTGTCTTGGCGGAGCGAGAGAGGGAGGCTGTGGCCGCCGCCGCCGCCTCGATGCAGCTGCAAGGGTCGCCGAGGAACACGCTTTCGGAGCTTGCGGCCATCGCGGCGCACACGGCGAACGCAGCCAATGCAGCGCCTCAGTCGGCCTCGCAGCCGCAGCCGCAGCCTCACACGCACGCTGCTCCCGCCGCCGCCGCTCCTGCCGCTTCCGCCCCCAACCACTCGCACCACCATCACCACCACCACGCCGTGCCTCACCAGCACGCGCAGCATACCGCTCGCGCACACCATGCCCACCCACCTCATCGGCACTACACGACCCCCTCCGTTCTCCTCCCCCCTCCGCCTCCAACGGCCGCATCGTTCGTACTCCCCGCTTCACCAGCCGATGTACATCTCTCGTCGCTCAGCCTGCGTGATTTGGCGAGTTTGAGGACGTCGTTGAGGGAGGAACTCGATCATGCGAGGGAACAGATTGCGAGGTTGGATGGGTTCGTCAGGCGCGGAGAGGGGATGATGGATTCGCTCGATCGGGTCCTGCGAGGCGCCGTTCCTCCCGCTCCTCCCCCCCCTCCTGCGCCGACTCCTCCCGCACCTCAAGCCGTGACACCCGCGCCAGCGGCGACCGAGGAAGACGACTTTGAGGCTCGGATGCGCGGCTTGCCCGTCCAGCCGGCTATCAAGCTTCCACTTCGTCGTCCCGCTGAGCAGGTTCAGCAGCCGCCGCAGTCGGTGGAGCAGGTCAAGCGCGAAGGGACGGAGGAGCCGACTCGGGCGCAAGGAGCGGTCGAAGGGGAGAAGGTAGCTCCCGCTATCGTCGAGCCGATGGAGCTTGACGCTGCGTCGACAGCTGCACCCGCCGGCGAGCCGGTCACCGCCGCTTAGCCTGGTCCTTTACTCGCTTTTACTTTACATTCTTGACGAGATCCGCAGCACGCCTCCTCCCCCGTTTCGCTTTGCAGCTTCTTTCTTGCCTCTTTCCTCCCGTGCATCGCATCTCCACTGGTCCATACACGACCTTGTCGATTCGAGCGAACTCTCGAGAGGAGCGCGGCTGAAAGTGCGCGACGATGCAAGCGAGAGAGAGAGAGAGACGAGACGAGACGTCTTGTGACAAGACAAACGAAGCGGGACGTGCAACACTGCTAAAACTCGAGCTTCAACCTCGCCTTCACCACTCTCCGTCGACTGGCGGAAGAGACAGTCAATCAGCTTCGCGCTCGAGACGAGAGGATTGGGCAGTACTCACAGCGTTTGAGAGTTCCGACGGCGTCGACAGCCTCCTTCTGCGCCTTCTTGCGCATGTAGAAGATCGGGCAGTCCTTCGACGTGCACAAGACGTCCTGCGAGAGACCGAGGTACCCGTCAGCTGAGCGACCTCGTTGAAGGCGTCTTTGCAGACGCACCTGATGCAGCGAGCCCTGGCACCGCTGGCACTGCGTCCACAAACGCGCGTAGGCCGTCTCTGCCTGCGCAGCAATCGAGACCTGCTTGGCGTGCAGTTCGGCCGTTCGAGGGCGGCAGTTGTTGCAGACGGCTTGGTCTGCGAGAGCGGGTTGCGTCAGTTTCTGGGAATTGACCGCGATGGAATGGAGCGACTGACTGAGCGCGTTCGGCCTAAGAGGTGTGCGGCAGCCGAGACAGGTGACGGTCTTGACGGCGAACTTCATCAGGCCTCCGACGGTCGGTGCGACAATGGAGACGGTGCGGGTGTGATCTCCGGCGACTGCCGCGCAAGGGGTGTCAGCGACGACCGTCGGAAAGGGAAGCGGCATGGAGGCAACTCACGCAGCGAACTCGCCTTCTCGCCCAAGATCGGCTCAAAGATACGCATGAGGGGCTTCGAGAGCTGGTTGTCGAGGTAATACTTCGTGTCGATCGGAATGTTGTTCTCGAGAACATAGAGCGGGTCCTCCGACTTCTCATAGGCGCGCGCGTCCTTCGTGCCCTTGATGATCACGTCTGCGAGGGCGAAGGCGTGAGTGACAGCTGTTTCGGCACATGACGGTGAACTCACAAGCGACACGGTCACCCATCGCCGGCGCCGAACCTGCATCTCGCTTCTTCATCCGCTCGGCGAGCTCGACGTGTGCTTGCTTCGCGGCGTAGTCTGCGCGCGAACGTGGTCAGCATTCGTCTTGCGACTCGCACAGAGTTCGACGCACCGGCTTTGGCGAGAGCTTTCGTGATGACCAGCTGCGACAAGTCGACCTTGTTCTGCAAAAGGTCCGAGATGACCTGCTTGGCGTACTCTTCGGCGCCCCGGACGTCTCGCTCGATGAGCATCTTGCGCAAACAGGTGTCGATGACGGTGACGACGAGGCGGCAATTGTCGCGGCGAACGGTCTGTGAAGCAGCCAATTCTCGTCAACGTCGTTCCGGCAAGACTTGTCCACATAAATGACGAAGCTGAGATGAAACTCGTTGCTCACCTCGATACCCTTCGTGTCCATCTTGTCGTACTTCTCCGGCTTCGTCCAGTAAAGCCCAGCGTAGCGCTTCTTGCTGATGAGCAAGTACGGGAAATAGACTTTCTCGAACTCGAGCTTGATGGGCTTGATGAACTTGGACGTGACGAACTCGGCAGCCTCGGCGCCTACGTGGGAAAAAAGGTCGGTCAAAGCGGCGGGGAATTCCGGGAAGAGGAAGGCGCACCCAGCCTCATCGCCGTCTCGAGGTCGGGACAGCCGAAGCGAACCATGACGGAATCGGTGTCGCCGTAGATGACCTTGGCGTCGTAGTCGTAGCCGTTCGCCGTGTTGTACGTCGATTGCACCACCTGCAGGCGTCGAGCGAAGGACTGTCAGCAAGCTCGCTCAATCATTCCGTACCGCTCGTTGACAGCCTCACCTCCTTCGTCTGGTCGATCATCTCGCGACCGTACGCTGTAACCGACATTGAGATGGGCAGGCAAGGTAGCTTGCCGATCGTCGCACCGGTGAAGCCGTAGACGGAGTTGGCAGAGACCTGTTCATCGAAGTGAGCTACGATCAGCGGGCGTCCTCCGCGTTCGAGGGAACCCGACAGATTGAGCGAAAGAGTAATGAACCTTGAGAGCGAGCTGACGGCCGTCCAAGACGGCACGCTTGAACGGGTCCTTCTCGTCCTTGAGCTCCGCACGAGCACGCTTACGAGCAGCGAGAAGGTCCTCGAGAATGGTCGGGAGTAGTCCTTTCCGCTTGTGCGCGTTGACGAAGAGGTCTGCGGAGGAGGGAACTCATTGGCTAGAGCATCGGAAGCGCAGTCGGGGAGGCGACTCGCCTCCATTCGGCGTCCGGACGAAATCCTCGCCCTCCTTGAGGTTGAGCGCCTGCGCGATCTTGACATCGAGGAGCGTCGTGTAGCAGAGGTTATGCGCCTGCATGATAGACGGGTAAAGCGAGGCGAAATCGAGCGTCGCAATGGGGACGTCGTAATAGCCTTGCTCCGGTTCGAGGACGGTCGCTCCCTCGTACTGTTCGTCTGACCCTTCTTGCTTGAGCGCAGGAATCACGTAGCCCGTCTTGAGCGCTTGGCGGTACAGCTGCGAGATGACCTTGATCTGCTGGCCACGTGACAAGAGGTAGTTGAAGGGGATGCCGGTGACACGCGCCATCTCGGTATAGTTGATAAAGCACATGAGCTTGTCCATCAGTCGTTGCGGAAGGTAGGCGTCCTGCGAGAGCGGAATGATTAGCTCCGTTAGCAGTTCACGAGGCGAGACAGTCACCTTCAAGCAGTAGACGGCGAGACGGCGACGAGACTCGGCGGTACCGTTTTGCAGGTCCGTGATGACCGAGTGGTGCACGTCTTCCTTCTGTTCACCTGAACGCACATTCGCCTTCAATCAGCTTCTTGTCTCTGGAACTGATGATAAAATCGCAGGGCGACATCGCGCCAACTCACCGAGGAAATGCGCGCAGACCGAGTTGAGCGTGTACGAGCGGAGCTTGTAGTCGCGCTGCATGACTTGGAGGATATCGAGCTGCAGACGGCCGTCCATGCTGGTCTCCTTCGAATCGCGGGTACCATAGGCTTTCGACGAGAAGTGCGTGTCCTTGACCTCGGTCTTGACGCCTGTGGTTGACGAGACAGACAACCATCAGCTCGAGGGCCGAGACTATGCG
This sequence comes from Rhodotorula sp. ZM1, assembly GCA_009806315.1. NCBI lineage: Eukaryota > Fungi > Basidiomycota > Microbotryomycetes > Sporidiobolales > Sporidiobolaceae > Rhodotorula > Rhodotorula sp. ZM1. The sequence goes on along the minus strand of QYSD01000057.1, from coordinate 70,961 downwards.
ATGCTGAGGTACGCCTCGCTCCGACAACTCACCCTTGAGCCGGCTAAAGTACGGGAAGTCGGACACCTTGAGCGCCTTGGCGCGGTCCATGAGGTACGGAAAATCGAACTGGCTGGTGTTGTAGCCGATGATCAAGTCCGGATCGACCTCCTCGACGAACTTGCGCCATTGCGAGAGGAGGTCGGCTTCCTTCTTGAACTCGAGGACGTCCGAGCCGACGATGTGCGCGCACGTATTGAGGGTGAAGACGTTGCGGATGAATGGTTTTGATTCGCCTGTGCACGCAAGATGCTGAAATCAGCGAGAGCTGTTCATCTCGAGTCCGGCCTTCGCAGCCTGCTCCTCGAGCGCACTCACCTTGTCGTGTAACCATATTGGCGATCTGGATAACCGGGTCGATCTCGGGCTCAGGGAAGATACCCTTGCGACCTGCGCACTCGATATCGAACGAGAGGATGCGGAGAGGTGCGATGCCGGACCATTCGCCTTCGGCCGGGTGCGACATCAGCTTGTCGTGTCTGCGACTTGGGTTCAGCTCATAGCGGCTCGAAGAGAGGGTTCATGAGGCACGCACTGGCACTCGATCTCGTACTGGCAGTTAGAGACGGGGTTCTTGGCGCGCTCGTACGTTCCGGGCTTCAGCTCCAGCCAGTTCATGCCAACAATCTGCGCTCGGCCAGCCCGTCAGCGCACGCCCGTCCAGTTTCCCTCGAGAGGAACGCACATGGTAGTCAATCATGAAGCGCAGAGTGTAGGCGATGTTGCTCTCGTAGGTCATCAAGGCCGTTCCGTTGAAAAAGTCCTTGTACAGGACTTCGCCCCTCTCAAACGCATTGCGGACTTTGGGGTACTGCTTCGTGTCCATGACGGTGACCTTGATGAAGGGAGAGACGGCGTCGCCCTTGTAGCCCCAGAGCGAACGCTTATTGGCGAGCGAGACGGCCTTGACGGGGCGGACGCCGTTGAAGTGCGCGGCCTGCGAGGGGGGTTAGCAAGAAGACAGCGTCAATAGAGAGCTCTGATGAGCTCAGAAGACGCGCAAGCCACACTCACGTTGAGGTGCTCCATAAAGGGGAGGCAGTCGCTGCTCGTGAAGCCGCGCGGCGCCGAGACCCAAAAGTACGGGAGAAACCCCTTGACGTGGAGCAGCACCGAGTTGCCAGTCTGCGAGGGAATATCGCGGAGGTAAAGCCCGTCAGCGACGTCAAGACGCAGTTGTGGGCAAAACGAGAAGCGACCGCCTCACCTTGGTCACGCCAAACGCCCTGATCGTTGGAGCTCCGCCGCCCGCCGAGAACTCCTCGATGTCGATCTGCTGAAAGACTGCAGACGAGAGGAAGGAGGGGTCAGACCGCTTCAAACGACGAGGAGAAGGGAGGACGCACCGAGACCGTCGCGCTGCGGGTTCAGCTTTGGTGCGTTTGGCCTGCCCCACTTCTCTGCCTCTTCCTGCGGCGCTATGTGAGGCATCTCGTCAGCGCATCGAGCGAAAGAGCGAGGAGAGTGTCGTCCCGCTCTTCCTCGACGAAAGGGAAGGGGACACTCCCGCAGACCGCGGCCTCAGTTCGGACGGCAGCAGCGTGCCCAGCCGGCTGGAGAGAAGTTGTGCGACTTACTCTCCTTGTTCAGTCTGGCGAGGAGCGCGGTGAAGTTCTCCTTGTCCTCGTCGCCAATCCTCCCCGCCTGACGAAGGTCGACGGTGCGCTTCTTCTTCTTCGGGCTGGGCGTCTTGGCCTGGAAGAGTGCCGACAGTGGCTTTGCGTGTGCACCTGCTGCACTCGACGGCGGCGCTGCGTGGTCCTCGTCGGGGATGTCCTGCTGGGTCGCAAGGTTGGCGTCGGCGGTGGGCTCGCCTGCGACGGTCGCGGGTTCGCCCTGCGAGACGGGCGGCGTCGTACGTCGTCGCTTGGTCACTGGCTCGCCGTCCATTCTCTCGGCTTGTCGAGTTCGGCGAGAGTGGACGAACGCGACTTGGACGAGGTCGCGCCTCAACGGGCTGCGACTTCGCCAGAGGGAGTGAAACTCGAAGACTCGATGAAGCGCAATACAGTACAATATATATTCAATGCAAACGAATACTGGACGCGAGGAGCGACCCAGGAAGACACGAATCGACAGCCTCTGTTCCCTCTCTTCCTCCCTCGTCGTCCCTCGCCTCACCCGACAAACCTTCTCACCCGCGCGACCGCATCCGCAATAACCGCCTCCTTGCCCCTCTCCTCCGCCTCGCCCTCGCCCTGGCCAAGCTTGACAATTGTCACGTTGACCTCGTCCGTCTCGTGCGGTTCCTGCAGCGTCGCCAGCTGCGAGTCCAGCATCGACGCTTTCATGAAGTGGCCGGCGCGGTGTTCCATGCGGTTGAGGAGGAGAGGACGGGTGCCTTGTACTGCGCGTGCCAAGCGAGCGAGGGTGAGCCGAAGGAAATGAGAGAAAAGCAGGGAGGATGTTGGGAACGCACGGTAGACGAAGAACGTCTCGATGTGCGGATCCAGGTGCTTCTCCGCAGTGATCTCCTTGCCATTCGGCAGCACAAACCGTGCCTCCTCGCCCCTCAGCAAGTTACGATACTGCACCGTCAACGCCGAACAAGCAACTACGACCGCCTCCCTCTTCCTCTTCTCCGCTCGTTGCCGCATCTCCAGTCGTGCATTGATTGAAGGTGCCTGGACGCGAGAGACGGCGGCGTGCAGCTCGTGAGAGAGCGCTGCAGAGTCGACTTCGGAGGGGGAGGGAGTGACGGCGGGACGGTCGAGCGCGGCGAGTCCGTCGTGTGAGGTGAGGAGGATAGCGGTCTCGCGAATCTTGTGCAGCCAGGGGATCCGGTCCTGCGGAAAAGAAGCCAGAGAAAGGGTCAGCTTCGTCCGAATGAATGACGATTCGCTTCCTCCACTACCGCTCAGAGAGCTACACGCACCTCGTCCGTCAACGGTGTCCCAGCACTCATCTTCGCCACGTTCGCCGCAGGGTGCAAGTCGTCCCCGTCGACGAAAGGAACGCCGAGAGCCGTTGCGATGCCCAACCCAACCGTCGACTTTCTGCTCGAGGCGAGTCGGTCAACACGCGAGAGCGCTCAGAGAATACTGGAAGGACGCACCCGCAGCCTGAAGCGCCCATCACGATGATGAGTGCGGGGAGAGGCGCCATGACATCGGTTCGAGGGGTGGGAGGTGCAGAAGAGCGAGAGTAGGATGGGGGAAGCTCAGTAGCCGCGTGCTGGGGTTTTGAAGATCTATAGGTAGCTTAGCGAGCTGTAGCACAGCGAACGAGCGAGGTGAGTTGCAGCCGAGAGATCGAGAGCAGGGTTGACTTCTCCCACTCCACGACGACCGCACCACCCACGCTCAAAGGGCTTGTCTGCCACTGCCACAGATCTCCAGGGTCCCCAGTACCAGGTCCGTCCTTTGCCGCGCCCGCTTGAGCCGAATTCCTCGACATCTACCATCTCCCCCACCTCTCCTCCTCGCGTCTATCCCGTCCACCTCACAGCTTGCTGATCCAACCGAGCTTGTCAAGTGCGCTCGATAACCTCGAGCGAGTGGAAGCAGCTCGCTGACCCCGTCCCACGCGCCCTCCAGACTTCCCTCACCTTACCCTCTTCCCTCAACTCCTGTCAACCACGATGAACGGCCTCCCTCCCCCCCGCATCGACATTCTTGTCCACTCCCCCTCTCCCTCAGTCTATCGGCCTGTCCTTGAACAGCTCCTCGAGCCTTCTCCTCCGCTCTCCTCCCTCCTCGCGCCGCAACTCTACGAACGCATCTCCTCCCTTCCCGCTTCTTCCAAGCCCAAATCCTACTCCGACTTACTCGACCTCGCGGCACAGATTGTGAGCGAGTGGGATGTAGAGGACCAAGCGGCGTTCTTGGCTGCTCATCCGAGAATTGGAGAGACGAAGAACTTGAGCGAGGCGAGTAAGGGCGAACAGGCGCCCCAGGCGGGACAGCAGGCTACGCCGGCGCAGGTGCTCAAGCGTTTGCAGGTGCGTGATGATGCGCTCGAATTGGCGATGAATTGGTGACGCTTTTGGCCGATTAGCTCACAGGTGGTCACTTGTACAGGTGCTCAACTCGCTCTACGAGGACGCTTTCCCCGGCCTGCGATTCATCACCTTTGTCAACGGCCGCTCGCGCGCAGAGATCGTACCTGAACTCGAGGTGAGTCCCCTCAACTCTCTTGTGCTGGTCGGCTGCTACGCTTCGTGAAGCGCTGCCAACAGTCTGGCAAGAGAATATACGCGACTGACTCTACAAGTGCTTGTAGTCGCTCCTCTCGCTCTCGCTCCCGCCTCCCACCGCCTCCGAAGCCGAACCGCGCCTCTCAGACGTCCGCAAACAGCTGCGCATCTCACCTGCCGGCTCCAAGCCCTGGAGAGACGAGCTGAAGCGCGGGTTGCGCGACATGTGGTTGATTGCCAAGAGCAGGGCGGAGAAGATGGGTGCTAAGTGAGCGATGGAGGGGTGGAGGCTTGTTCGAGTTCATCGCGCTACAGTATCAGGTCTTCTCGCGCTCGCCTTTCATCTCGAAGCATTGCAAAGACGAGAGCGTGCGAAAGAGTCTTCGTTTCTAGGTGTTACGAGAATGCGAAAGAGGCGTGCGAGCGATACAACCAGAGGGGCCCAACTGCGAGATGCGATGCGCGAAAAAGAACGATGGGAAAGAATGCAGTGTGCGAAGTGAAAGTCGAAGAAAACCAAGTCGAGGAGTGTCCGTGAGAAAAGCGTCAACCGCTCAGAGGCAGGGAGGAGACTTGAGTGCGTCCTCGTAGGTCGGCGGAGCGCAAAGCCAGGCGCCGTCGGGTCCTTCCCCGTGGTCCCTGCGCGTGTCCTCGCCACGCTCCTCCCTCGCCTCCCTGTCAGCCCTCCTGGAAGCCGTTTCCGCCTCCGTCATCCCGCTCAAGCACGCAAGTCCCGGTTCCGCGACGGAGCCGATCGTGACGGGGATGAAGAGCTCGCGCAACTTGCCGGGGAAGGGGAAAGCGCCGGTTGGATTCGAGTCCTGACCTGCTGGCAGGCGGCGAGGCGAGCGGTTCGAAGGGACGTAGAAAGGGTTCGACATCGACTGGCCGGAGTAGACGCTCGTGCGGGGCGAGGCGGGAGAGGTGAAGCTGTTTGGTCGCGGGAGCTCCATGTCGGGCGATTCTTGGCGGAGGGCGGCGAAGGTTTCGCGGAGGCATGGCGAGGCGAAGCCGACTTCGATCGAGAGGAAGAAGCGAGTCGAGACGTGAACGTGGCGGCCGTACTCTTTGGCGACTGGCGGCCGAGTGCGGAAGGCAGGCGAAAACCAGCTGCATTCGCCATGCGTTGTCGGAGGAAGCGTGGTCGGCTCGAGGTCGAGGGCGGTAGAGTAGCCGTGCGTCCAGCCACGACCGTCGGCGCCGCAGAGCGGAAGCGAGATGTCCTTGATGACGACCTCGGCCTTCTCGGTTGGGTCGGCGCCAGGACGAGACGAATACGGGACCCAGCCCCAGCGCGAGACGATCTCCTCCTCCTCCTTGCACCAAGGGTCGACGATAACTTCCTCCGGGTAGCCGAGGGCGGCGAGCGAGACGCCGGGACCGAGTCCCCATTCGTCTTCAATGGCGTTGGCGAGCGAGCCCTGCGAGGACTCGCGGACGTAGGTCTTGCGGACGAGGGCGAGGCGAATGTACAAGTCGGTCGGCTCGAGTGGTCGATCGACGATACGAAGTGACACAGGGATTGATGCGTGCGCTCCAGGTGAGAAGTGTGAGGTCGGAAGCGATGGGTACACGATGTGGTAGCCGGTCTCGGTCGGTCGCGGTGAAAGGGTGAGGGAGCGCATAAGCGACTCGAAGACGCCCTTCTTGTGGTCGTGCGTGAGGATGGGAAGTTCCGGTGCGGGAGCGGGCAGAGTCGAAGGCAAGACGTGGAACGGAACGGAGAAGACCTTGAGCCGCCGGGGCGTGCCATTCGAGTTCTTCGCCGACGAGAAGAGCGCGATCGACATCGTGTACGAGATGCGGAATTGGGCGCACTCGAAGGACGGCGGGCTGTGACAGGAGTCATTAGCGTCGAGTTCAGTAGAGATAGAGGGGCTGGAACGCACAGCCTGTCCGAGTTGGGCACCTTCATGCTGAGCGGGAGGTCGTAGGTCCCAGGCGGCAGCCTCGTCTCGCCATCGTCCTCGAGGTCAACACGGCCCATCTTGTTCGACGCCGTCTCCTTAACCCCCTCGGCATCGCGCTTCCAGATGCGCAAGCCGCTCGAGAGGTCGATGCAGAAGTCGGCAATCATCCGCTTCGACTTGACGTTCCCCTCCTCATCGAACGTCTCGCACATTCCGGTGACGCCGAGGTGCATGCCGCCGAGAGAAGAAAAGGCGAGGCCGTCTTGCGAATTGATGCGGAGGCGAGGGGAGAACGAGATGCGTTGCGAGGGGAAGAAGGCAGGCGGGAGTGTCTGCTCGGGTGCCTCCGGCGAAGTTGGTGACCGGTGCGACGTCGAGATCGTCTGCTTGTTGGTCGTGAAGAGCAGCTTGAGCGAGAAGTCGGTGCCGTGCCAGGGGTCGTTCGAGACGGGTGCGAGAGCCGGGGCGGAGACGGTTCGAGGGATAGTCGCGGCTTTTGGCGGAATAGGGGGAGGCAAAAGGGATGAAATCGAAGGCGCAGACGCCGAAGGAGGAAGACGAGACGAGGAAGACGCGACGGGCGGAGGTGTGATGGGCGGAGGGAGGCAGAACGAACCCGCCGAGGACGACGGGGTCATCGCGCAGGACGTCGCATCGCTGCACGGCGAACTTGGCAGGGACGGGTACGGCGACGCAGACCCGCACGACGACGGCGACGGCGGGCACTCGCCCAGGTCCTCGCGCTCCGCCCATGGCTCCAGCGTCCGTGGTCGCGCGAGTGCAGCCGCCGCAACGTCTGCCAGGTTGAAAGGCTTGGTAAAGGGCGTCGCCGCTGGCTGGGGCGGCATGGGCGCGTCGAGAGGGAAATCTGCCGGCGACGAAGACGGGAACATGGTGGCGCTGGGTGACGGAGAAGCGAGTTGAGAAGGCGAAGGGGTGAGCGGAGCGAGCCAGTCGCGGCGGAAGGTGGAAGCAGACGGGGTCGAGTGAAGGGGCGGAGGACGGTGCGCAGGACGAGGCGGAGTGAGCGAGTGAGCGGGTGAAGGCATGTTCGTTGACAATCGGTTCTCGAGCGGTTGCCAGGGGAAGCGCGTCGAGTACGCGCGGGTCGACTGTGCGAGTGATCAGCTCTCTGGCAGCGTTTGAGGGAACAGTAAGCGTCAAAGAGAGACGCGGAAGGACGGAAAGAGCTCATTTGACGCAAACAAGCCGGGCAGGAGGACAAGGCGAGTGCTTTGACCGCCTCGAGGACCCGTCGCGCTGATATGATCAGCTAATCAGCGCGTCTCGATCGCGTTTGACGCTTTGACGCTTTGATCCGTTCGTATCGCAATCTCTCCTCGCCTCCTCCTCCTCATGCATTCCGTCCTTGCTTCCCTCTGCGCGCTTCCGCTTCAATACCTCTGCTGCTGCTTGCCTCGCTGTCATGGCCCTTCTCGACGCTGCCTCGCTTGTAGACCCTTTTCATCGAGCGTGCCGTCGCCGGGCTCTACTTGCCAGGATTTAGCCATCCCTGAGATTACGTCGAGGGCGCGCTGAGCACCAATAGGCCCATGTCGCCGGTGTCGCAATGAAGCGGACCCCGCCCTTTGTCACAGAACGAGGAGAACAAAGGCGCGGCCTCCTCCAGGCGTCTCTCTTTGTCTGCGCAACTTCTGCGCGGGTACCAGCCTTGTACAGATTGGCCTGAGCGGCGCTTCGCAGCCCAGGGCAACGGGACTGACTGGGACTCGCTTGGACTTCTCAGTGCGTCAAGGCGGCCGCCTACTCGACCGAGCGTTTCCACACTCGTCTCGCTCGGCTCAGAGCAAGAGCCTGCAGGACTACTCCCGGCTAGCTCGCCGCAAAGGGAAGCTAGTCGAACAGCGAGGGAAGAGGCAGGGGGGAGGTGTGCCGGCACACTGTCGCACACCACTCTCGCGCGGCCGCTCGACACCGCCTGAACAGTCTCTGGCGGAGCGCTTCCAGGTGCACATAGCGACTGTGCAATAAAGCGCAGAAGAGGCAGCGAACCAACTGAGCAGGCTTGACCTTCCCAATGCGTCGAACCAGCCTTCTTCGAACGCCTCTTACCGCCGCTTGCTTAGCCTTACTTGGGCAGTGCTTGCGATTGTTTCGGACCTTGATCGGCGACGATGGATCAAGTCAATTGGAATTCATCTTGCTGGCGCTCCTCCCCGCCAGGCGGACTCGCAGCTCTCCCTCGCGAACTCATCTCGCGCAACCTGCTGTACTGCTCTGCGCGGACGACTCCTGCCCATGACCCCCTTGCCCTGATCACCAAGACTGCCGAAGCGCCATCTCGCCGCCGTCGACCGCCCATACCTGGTTCTTTGTCTCCACCCCTGGTGCGCAGCGCTCTCTTTCTCTGATCTAACGACTGAACTTAGCCTTCTGAAGGATCTTAGCGACGTCGCTATGCCATCACAAAAGCTCCTACCCGCCTTCACTCCCCAGCAACACAGACGCCGAGTCTCGCTCCCCTCAACTCCTCCAGAAACCCCCATCAGCGCTTTCTTCAGTCTGGACAGTCGCAAAACACCCGCATCAACGAGCAGCACTATCGTCTTTCCCGACACGCCGCCTGCGACACCGACTCGAGCTGCGCCAGGTTCCACTTCTGAGGGGAAGGGGAAGGAGAAGGCTGAGGAGGAGGGACTGCCGCGCCCCGCTTCGCACCGGCGGGCGCCCAGTCAGGCGTACGCCACCCACCGTCGCACGTCTACAGCGGCGATCATCCGCCTAGCACTCGCCAGCCGGACCCTCTCCCCTCCTCGACTGGTCCTCCTCTTCATCCTCATCATCTTCACCGCCTCGTTCCTCCCGAGCCCCCTCAACCTCCTTCGTCACTCCATCCTCGCCGATTCTCATCTCGTCGACACCCGCCCCGCAGCCGCCATCCCAACCTTCGCCCAGAACAACCGACCAGCAGTCGCGATTGGCGAGACGGCTCAGCGCAAGGCGTGGGAGAACACCTTCCCCTACCGCATTCCGCCTCAGCAACACGTTGTAGGGGGAGCTGAGGTGGAGGAGGGCTCAAAGCCGACGAGTCAGGACGGCGAACTATTCCGCCAGCACCCTGAGCTGCTCACGGCAGGTGTGCGACCCGCCCGACGAGTACCGCTCAGGCTCGAGAAAGCTGGACCCGCCGTCGTTGTGGAAGGGGCAGCGGAGAACGTCGAGGATATCGACACTTCTTTTGACGACGCCTCGCGCTCTCCTCCTCGTCGCGACGCTGGTTGGGGCAAGAAGACCCAGCTGAGCAGGATGAAGAAGGTCGCTGTCGCGAAGGGACAGAACGCGCGAATCGGCCGTTTCGCTCCGCTCGACTCGTCGAACGCGCTCATTGAGCAGGACCGGGTGATCGTCGAGGACGGCGGCGCGAGGAAGAAGCTACGAAATCCATCTGGTTCGGTCGTCGAGCTGGAGAAGGAGATGCAGGGGGAGCGCAACTCGCCGAAGGTGCGACGGTCGACACACCACGAGCGGTCTCTCGCCGCAAAGCCAGGAGGGGTAGGAGCGGGCAGCCTTCCTCGGGGCGTTTTCAACTGGAAGGCCGAGTCAGATGCGATCATTGCGCCGGCTGCTAGGGATCGGGTAAAGGTCTGAGTGGTTGGATTCCGGCAGATGAGCCTGTTCATGTAGATTTCCTCGCTTTGCCTTGTTGTCTAACAGTGCTGTCAATATCCCGTCCGGCAGTTCTAAGCCGTTGCAAATCTTGGATGCGAGTGTATTTCCTGGATCAACCTTCAGGACAGCTTCTGAGGGACCCGAGAGACGACCTTCCCTCCCGCGCAGTCCAGTGGCCTCCTCGACCCGCTCTCGCTCACTCGGCTCGCCGCGTAACCTCGACTCATCCCGCTTGCTCCCGCGCTCGACGAGCTTGACCGGTCTGATTGAACGACACGAGCCGACTCACCACCCAGGACCGCCCTCAGCCTCACTCGCAGCCCCACGTCCTCCCAGCCTATCTTACCACTGCGAAGCGACCCCGGGACAGCCGCACTTGGCCACAGGAGCTCTCCAAGATGTCTCTGCGTACGCATCAGCGCAACTCGTACTGGCGGGACCCGACCAAGGAGGCGAGTCGACCCTCTTCCCATCGTGCCGAGCGTCAAACTGATGAAGAATTTCCCGACGACAGGACTTGTTTCGCGAGGCCTTCGGCCTTCCAGACGACGAGCAACCTGTGGGGGAAGTGCACGCCGTGCTGGCCATGGCCGGGCACGAGGACGCCTACGTCCGTGCCCTCCTCTCCTCTCGCTCGAGCCAAGTCTCGAACTGACTGTCGTTTGCCTCTCATGATAGTCTGGCAAGCTGTACCTTTCGACCTCCTACTTGACCTTTACCTCGCTCGACCGAAGATCTTGCCGCCTCACACTTCCCTTGGCGACTGTACGACGAGTTGAGAAGCTGGCGCCTGGCCGGGAGGGAACTGCTGTCGGCGCATTCGCTCTGGGATTGACTCTCTTCCACGGTCTGAGAGTAGTGAGCTCGAAGATTGCCTTCTAGTGGACGCCCACTAACCTCGAGGCCCGCAGATCGTCCAACTCAACTCGCTTCGGCCGACAAACGACACTTTCTGCGCCAACTTGCGCGTTCGCCTGAAAGCCAGCCTTCCCCTCATGAAGACGCTCAAGCCCTTCGCCAACACCTTCTTCTCGGAATGGTTTCTCTCGCCGGATCGGGAGGACGAGGAGCGGCGGAAGAAGGACGAGGAAAGCAAGGTTGCCGAGTTGATCTCGTTCGACGAGAAGGGGAAGGAGAAGGAGGACGACGAGCCGTGGACGACTGAGTCGGGCATCGATGGGCGCTTCCATGCTGGTCTGCAAGTCGTGCAGCTCGCTCTAAACGCCGACTACCGATACTTCGGCTGACACGCTCTTATCGCAGCGGCATGATCTTCAGATACCCTGGCGACCCTCGAAAACTGCGCGAGAAGTCGAAGATGAAGCTCTGGCGGCAATACTTGCAGGGTGGGTCCGAAGCGTTCGTCGCATGAAACCGCAGAGGCTAACCTTTCTCCACCGATCAGACTATGGGCGCAACCTCACCCTCATCCGCTACCCTTCCTTCACCCGCCTCGTCCTCGTCGGCCTTCCAAATCGATTGCGAGGCGAGATGTGGGAGCTCACGTGCGGCTCGATGTTCATGCGGTTGCAGAATCCGGGCGTATACGAGCAGATCTTGAGAGACAACGAGGGGCGGAGGAGTGCGAGCACCGATGACATCGAGAAGGACTTGCACAGGTCGTGAGTCCCGGTTCGAGGCGTTGAGCTTTTCTTTCTCGCTGACTCTCGAGGTCGCGCAGCCTACCCGAATACCCCGCGTATCAAGACGTGAAGGGCATTGACACAATGCGACGGGTTTTGACGGCGTATGCGTGGAGCAATCCTGCGCTCGGTTACTGCCAGGTGCGTCGACTGCCTCATCCCCGTTCCCACCATGCTGACTTCACCTCCCGCAGGCAATGAACCTTGTCGCGGCGTCCTTCCTCATCTACATGTCCGAAGAGCAATGCTTCTGGTGCTTGTCGGTTCTTTGTGACCGGCTCTTGCCCGGCTATTACAGGTGCGTTCGCCTATCGTTCTGCGCGGCGACCTCGAACTCATGTACTCTTCCGCAGCCCGTCGATGTACGGCACGGTGCTTGATCAGCGCGTCTTCGAGCATCTCGTCCAGCGATGCTTGCCGTCCTTGCACGACCACTTCGTCCAGGCTGACATTCAGCTCTCCGTCGCATCTCTGCCTTGGTTCCTCTCCCTCTACATCTCGTCCATGCCCATGGTGTTCGCCTTCCGGTGCGTGATACCAACTTTTCAACTTTAATCTGTGCTGACGAGTACACGCTCACCAGCATCATCGACTGCTTCTTCCTCATGGGACCGAAGGTCCTCTTCCAGGTCGGGTAGGTTGCCTTCCTTTCTGCCTTCCAGATTGGAGGTGCCGAGCTACATCTCCGTCCTACTGGCAGTCTCGCCATCCTCAAGCTCAATGGAGCGGCTCTTCTCGAGACTGCGGACGACGGCGCATTCATCAAGTGAGATCCCGCCTCATCACTCACGTACTCTACTGACTCGTCTCTGCCCGACAGCGTCCTCAAGTCCTTCTTCGCCACGCTCGGCGACTCGGTGCACCCCGACTCGCACGACCCGCGACAACGGCAGGTCACCAAGTTCCAGGAGCTGTGTGCGCTCGTCTCGCTGCTCGCCTACGACAGACTGCTGACGCTTCGCCCCGCAGTCGTCATCGCCTTCCGCGAATTCTCGATCATCACGGACGACACCATCGCCTCCGAGCGCAAGCGCTTCCGGTCTGAGGTTCTCGTCTCTATCGAGACTTTCGCCAAACGCACGGCCATTCGCAACCTGCAGTCGACTGGCCGTCTCGATCCTGCTCAGCTCGGCCTCGCGTACGACCACTTCCAGCTCGCCGTCCTGCAGATGAAGGAGCGGGAACGGCAAGCCAAGGCCGCGAACGGCTCGCGAAGTCGCTCATCATCGACTGTCGGCCGCTCGCCCGCCCAGTCGCCGCGACCTGACGGTGGTGCATCATCGCTGTCGAGCGGATCGAGACCGCCGAAGGAGGAGACCAAACCCGAGGACCGCCTCGACCGGATAGCGTTCGGCCGGTTCATGGCCGACGTTGCAACCTGGGCGAGGAACGAGAAGCTCGTCAAGAACGGCTTGCTGTCGCACATTGAGCGTGAGCCGGCCGACCATGCACTGATTGACAAGATCTTCCTGGCATGGGACTTCACGCACGCCGGGTCACTGTCCTTCCAGGTACGTCGCTAGCTCAGCTCGCTGGCGCAGTACTCTCGGCTGATGCAGTCTCGCACTCGCAGGACGTCATCTCCGGCCTCGACACGGTCCTCTTCAACGACTTGATGCTCAACGTCAGCTGGCTTTTCAGCCTGTACGATGCGGACAAGGACGGCTACTTGACGAAGGACGAGGTCCTGCAAGTCTCCGAAGCGCTGCTTGTACAATTCTCTTGCTAAAGCCTGCTCAAAGCGGAGCTGACTCGAGCTTTTCGCAGTTCATCTTCCGCAACGAGCCCGGCGACCGGTATCTCGGCAGCATCTCCAACATGCTCCAGAACCTCTTTGAGTATGGCGAGAGCACTAAGCCACCCGCGAAACCGCAAGACGGGAATCAACCTGCCGACTCGCCCGAGATCCAGTCGACCGAGTGGGCGGACAACGACCCGAACCGGCCTTTCCTCTCGCACGCTACCTTCCGCATGTGCATCCTCGCCGATGCGCTGCTCGAGGACTTCTTCGACTCGGACCTGACGAACAGCTGGCGGCTAGAGGTGCTCGTACCGGAGGAGAAGCCAAAGCCGCAGACTCTCGCAGGTGGATGGTGGGGAGGACTGGTCAGCGCCATCGTAACAGATGAGAACAAGGTGCGTCACTCCACGCTAGTCAAGCTTGCTGTCCGCGCTAAGTCGGCTTTCGCTGTGCAGGAGCGCTTCAACCGACTCGCAGACGAGGTCGGCAAACGACTCGACATCCAGACAGTCGAACAGCGTGCGTTCACACACTCGTCTGCACTTGAGCTGCTCCTTACTATCCGCCCCGCAGGACCGAGCATCGGCAAGCTCGATGCCGCTGCTGCCGCCATCGAACCTACCGCGCGCGATTCGCTCTTCTCGACCTCGAGCAACCGCAAAAAGACGCCTCTGCCGCCAGCCTCCGAGAAAGCGACGGTCAACCCTCTTTCAGCAGCGTCGATGCGCATGCCGGCGTACCCGACGCAGGAGAACCCTTGGGCGGACGCGGCAAGCGAGACGGGAGACTCGTCGTCCTCGGCGCCCAAGCACGACATCGACGTCCAGGCTCTTGCGCAGCAGGCTATGCAGCGCCCGCAATTCGCCGTCGACGAGGCGACCGAAGGAGGCGAAGGAGACGACTTGTACGGCGGTGAGGGTGAGGAGGGTCTGCTCGGGCAGGTCGATGCGATGCTTCAGGCCGACGACGTGGGTAGACGCGGTACGTACTTTTCATCGATTCTCGCGCTCGCGAGACGCGGTTAACCGCTTCGTCTTGGCGCAGACGACGATTTGCTGTAGATGCGAGGCGAGAACGGCAACGTGCATGCTGTCCCCCACGCGTCCTAGAATGGGTCGGATGCGCCCTCCAAACCTTCCAGGTCCGCGGAGAGCCGATCAAGGAGAAGAGGGAGGAGGGAGGAAAGAGACTGTTCATTGCTACGCATTAACCTCGTCTAACCTGCGGCAGCGCGGTGAGCCACTCATCACTCCACTTCCCTTCGACGAAAGATGCGACGCAATGAATGCCCCTCTTCTCCCCACAGCCTCGACAGGAGATTCATCCTTGCGAATCTCATCGCCCGTTCGGGCCCCGCCTTGTCTGCCCTCTCCTCTTCCTCCCTCGCCCTGCACCTCGCTCCCTTCTCTGATTCACCCTCGGTGCGCCGGACTAGGCGTGGAAGGAGTCGTCCCTGGAAGCCGTCGCTTCTCTTCTGCAGGTGGGCACTCTCTCTTGCGCTGTCTCGGCTCATCTCACTGCGGGGAACCGCATCTCCAGACGGTTGCTGACAACCCAGATGCGGGCAGAGCCAGCTTCAAGGCCGCCATGTCGAGTCGAGGAGCGCCTTCGCAGACGCCGACAGTTCCTTCGCGACCGTTTTCGGCTCGTCCACCTTCGCCAGCTCGCCCATTTGGCTCCACACAGTGGTCGGCGCCTCGTACTGTCTCCAATTCGACGCCGCTGCCGCAGAGCATTTCGGCGCTACCCCTCTATGGTCGGCGCGGGTCGACGGGTTTTTACGACACTCCCATCGGCCAGCACCAGGTTCAGGTCGCAGCCGACGAGTTTGGCCGACCTCGACACGACTGGGGAGGCCCGAGCTACGCCTACACGGTGCCTCGCCTGGCAACCTCGCCAACCGCTCCTCCTCGACCACGATCCTCCTTCCTGCTTTCTTCGCAATCGCTGCGCCAGTCCGCATCACCGGCCTCGCCCGCGAGCGATGTCGTCGTCGCATCAGTACCGCCGCCGCTAGCGGGGAGGAGAAGGTCAATCGCGGCCGGGTCCGGGGTGCGCCTCCTTTCGCTGGACCTGCCGAGATGTCAAGATTGCGACGCTTACTTGACGCGTTCGCCCTTCTCTGTTCTTGTCTCGACCTCACTGCCCCCGCACACCCTGTATAACGATCATGCCATCTCGCCGACGCCCGACACACCAGGACTCGCTTCCTCGCCGACCCAAGACACCGCCCGACTGCTGCGCCGTTTGTGCCGTGACCGACACGGCAGAATGGAGGAAGGGGCCTGCTGGAAACCGCTCGCTTTGCAACGGGTGTGGCTTGCTGGCGGCAAAGCGTGCAAAGGAGCGGGAACTCCAAGGTGCGCAGCTTTCCTCGTCGTGACTGGGTCGCTAGGCTCGAGATGTTAACGTATACGCTGACACCTGGCTCCACGTAGGCTTTGCTCCGCCTTCTACGCTCGACGAGATCGAGCGCGAGCTCGAAGCCATCGGCGCCGAGCGGTTCAAGGTGAGGGGGGCTTCTGTTGCCCATCGCCCTCGTGTTTGACCTTTCTTTGTCTGGCAGAGCCTCGATGGCCGCTACGTCCTTCCCGACGGCACGAAGCAGCGCATCATCGAGACGCAGGAGAGGACAAGGGCGGCCGTGGCGGCGCGACCAGAGTCGGCGCCGCGACGCTGGAGGTCCAAGTCTGTTAGGGCGCAGGCGCACGAGCGGTTCGCTGAGGACGCGAGAAAAGTCGCCGCAAACGCGTTGATCGGCATGTCGAGGCGTGGTGAGTCCCGTCGTCGGTAACGGCTCTTTCGCTCGCTGACCGGTTCTCGTGCAGCTTCCGTCAGCTCTTCCTCCGGTCGCAACTATCCCTCGGCCATGGCACCTCGCTCTCCGCCTCCTGTGACGCGCGAGAGACGAGCAGGCTCGCTCGGGAATGAGGCGAGACTTCCGCCGTCGTTGAGTTACATGTCGCCTCTTGGAGGGACCCGCCCTGTCTTCACTCTCCCTCGTACCGCCCTCCCGACTCTTCCGAGTCGCCCAACATCACCTTCGCACTTCGTCGCCCGCCCGACAGCACTGCCCATCTCTCCTCACAGAACGTCGGTCGCTGGTCCAGCTCGTCCTCCCTCGCCCATCGCCCGCCCGATGTCAACCCTCGTCGCTTCAACGAACCGCATGACAATCGCCCACCTCACCTCGTCCACCAGCAACCGGTCGCCCTCCCCACCAAGGTTCGAGATGCCACCGCCGGCACCGTCAGGCGCGACTCTGCCGACTAGCTCGCTGCGCAGGCGCAGCTCGAGTATCGGCTCGGCATCTCCTGCGCTTGCCGCCAAGACGGCTCCTCCATCAATGGCTCGCAGGCCGACGACTTAATCGCCCTTCTCTCGCGCTCTTTCCCTCGTCTCGTACCTATGTAGCCGCTTGCCGTAGCAACACCCCGATACCCTCGTCTATCCTCGAAAACACGCTCTGCGCTCTAACCGAGCCTGTCCATCTGCAATACCCGCTCATGACTCGTCCCTCACACTCGCCTAGTCTCTCGCATGTAGACCCCGCCTCTCGCACATAGAGCTTCCCAGTCCGTACACAACCCGCTCTCACCGTAGCTCACGACACGACCGTGATGGTGCAAGGTTTCCCAATGCAGAGAGAGAGGTGATGCGATAAGTTGCGAGCGATCCAACCCGATTTTCCCCGTCCTCCCAATCCTTACAAGCCCTTCTCGCGCCTGTATTGCTCCAACTGCTCGATGCTGATCATCTTGAGACCCCACTGCCGCGCGAACGTGAAACAGTCGTCTCGTCGCGCCATGTCGCCATTCGGGTCGTCCGGCTTGACGAGTTCGCAGATTACACCGGCTTCGGGGAGTCCGGCGAGGCGGCAAAGGTCTGCGCATCGACGGGATGATAGGCTAATCAGCAGGCTGACGGGGAAAACCAACGCGCCGAAAAGAGCGAGACCTCGACGCACCGACTGAAGCCTCCGTGTGCCCTCTCCGGACGAGCACGCCGCCATCGACCGCTCGCAACGGGACGAGGTGTCCTGGTCGGGTAAAGTCCTCCGCCTTGCTTGACGGGTCGGCGAGTTTGCGAGCAGTCAGAGCGCGGTCGTGAGCAGAGATGCCGGTTGTCGTTCCTGCTCGACCCGGTGCGACAGAGGTTAGCTGGGTAAGCGGCAGGAATTAAGGGGCGCGGCTGACCGTGCTTGTAGTCGCAGGTGATGGTGTAGGCTGTCCGGTGTTTCTCCTTGTTGTCCTCGACCATCATCGGGATGTCGAGTTCAGCAAGTCGTCGCTCGGGGAGGCAGATGCAAACGTAACCTCTGCACGTCCGGGACTCGCTTAGCTCGCGCGTCTGCTAAAAATCGTGGCTGAGTACGCACGACGAGTGCCGGATGAGCCAGGCCATCTGCTGCTGAGTGATCCGGTCTGCGGCGATGATCAAGTCTCCCTCGTTTTCGCGGTCCATGTCGTCGACTACAACGAGGAAGTCACCCTTCCTGAAAGCCTCGAGCGCATCCTCGACCGAATCCAGCTCGACCGTCCTGCCCGATGGTGTGGTGTCGATGGTTGTGACCTGTTCGGGTGCGGATGCTGATGAAGACGGCGAGGGCTCGTTCGAGCTGGGGAGGCGGGCTGCGACGTGCGCGGGTGCTCCTGCGAGTGCTGCTGCTGACCCTGCGACTACCGATGCCATCCTAGCGCGTGCAAGGTCAGTGGTCGACGGTTGCTCGACTCGACCCGGGTTGCCTTCCTCGAAGTCGCTCACTCAGCGTCGCAAGGCTAGCTGAGTGGACTGCAGGGCTGCTTACGCTGCAGGTAGTGGTCGAACCGGATTCAGCCGCTCGGAGCGCTCTGTCGCTGATCACTCGCACCCGCCATCGGCCACTGCTTCTTTCGACGACGAGCAGCTCGCCAACAACCGACACGGAGTGTTTGGAGCAATGCAGATGTGTCTATGATGCCTACCAGGCAGTCCCGAGGACGGCCAGTGTGCAAGGGTACCGGGCAGACCAGCTCGCTAGCCGACAGGCCTCTGCCGCTCCAGGAATGGCCAGATCGCTCCCTCGTCCTCGCATTCTCCCAGCAGGCGGATCCCGTCCAGACTTGTCGAAAATGCCTCATGTCGGTGCGCGAACGGGTGATCGTCGCTGCGGGGCCTTAGGCCGCCTTGTCAAGCCAGACAAGACTCTTTCGTATAGCCGATCCTCTTCCTCGTCCTCACCCGCACGCTACATCCGCTGGCCAGTCCTGTTAGAGCAACCTCTATCGCTCGCAACTCGCCATGAGCTCCTTAGTCTCGCACATCGACCAGTCCGACTATCCCGCTGCACAAGGCGTCGCTCTTCAGCTATACGCCGACTGGACGCTAGGCCCGCTCTTCTTCGGCTGGACTGCCGCATATTCCCCTGCGGCGTCACGGTCAGTTGGTTGGCGGGATACTGGAGGCAGGAAAAGGGCGACGAGTGGACTGTCAAGTCGGCGGTTCTCGCGGCTGCTTGTCCAAAAGTCTTGACGGTCAGCCTTAACCTGCTCGTGCGTACATGGTTTCACTCTGTCTATCGCCATCTGACGATGCCACCGCGCAGTCCCTCGTCACCCATGCCATTTCGCTGCTGCGAGGAACGGATGCGCTCAGCGTCCTAGTCGGCGCTTTCGCAGCCGTGGCTGCCCAGGGCGTCTTTGCGCTGCCATGCCGGAGGATACCGCGGATTGTTCAATCTCGCAGAAAAGTTGGCATGCTGACTTCGGGAACTCTTCTCGCAAACAGGTCATCCCGAAAGCCGCCCGGATGCCCTTCCTTTTCTATATCGCCGTACTCATTTTCACAAACGCCGGAAACGCATTCGCTATCACCGACGTTCGAGCGTGCCTCTCCTCCTTCTAGCCGCTCGCCTCCTTCGCTAACCCAATTTGCTCGCAGTGATCAACCACGGCGCGACCGACTCAACCCGCGGTGCTTCACCCGACGCGTATACGAATGTAGACAACCTCGCGCTGGCGTTGGTCTACGGTGCGGCGGCGGGTATCTCCGAGCTGGCCTTCGCAATTTGAGAGACGACAGTCTGATTCTCGCGCTTGTGGCAGAGCGTTACTCATCACGACACTTTGGCAAGTAAAGCGGGCGGCAAGTGCCGGAGTCGCGGCAGCTGAACGTGCAGGAGCGCGGATGGCGAACTCGGAGGGGTGAGTTGCGCATCTTGTCTCAATCCTGCAAGATACTCACTCCGGACGACCTGCAGCGCATGCGCGTCACGTTCGAAGCGGCGCTGTGCAAGACCATCACGGCGATCGTGTCGAGGTTCGCCTAGTGCGTCTCATGTCTCCGTCCCTCTCGGCTCCTCCGCTGAACGCGGGTCCGCCCGCAGCGTCGCCCTGACGGCGCCGACCAGCCTCTCCTAATCTTCTTGAACCTTCTCCCCGGCCTCTACGCCCTCTCCCTCCTCTGGAACCTCAACTCTGCCCATCGCCTTGCCGAAGAAATCAAGTCTGCCGACTTGAACACAATCCAGCTCGTCTGGCAATTGTCTCCTTCCCCCAATGACAGAGCGGAAGCGCGAGATCGGTGTTTGAGCAGGTTCGTGGAGTGAACGGTGGAAGGGGCGGATGGGCGGAGGGTCTCGAGTGAATGGGAGATCAAGCGCCGGTGGCGAGTTCGAAGGCGCGAGGAAGGCTGGGTAAGAATTGCAGAAGCTGAGTATCGGGCGGAAGATCAGCAGGAAAGAGGGAGCTGAGGGGTGGTTGTCAGGGAAGCGGTTGGTCATGAGCGGAGGGGAGGCGGCATTCTGGCATGTTGATGTGGACTTCCTGAGCACAGGCGAGCGGACCGTTGGAGATGGCGTAATGTGTTATTTTTGCATAGGCATAGTCTTGGCAACATAGAGGTCGAGGCGTAAAGGAGGCTAGTTGAAGAGAACGTCGGAGCGGAGGACCCATTTCGTGCCCTTCTCGACAGGGCGCTGCGGCGGAACATGTCAAGAGGTGCTGAACGAACGAGCGGAAGTTGACGCACGCCCTCGTGCAGCGAGCATAGCTGGCCGTGTCGATGGAGAAGCGCCCGACCTGCCCGCAACTCGGGTACAACGGCAGATCCGTCGTCCTTCCGTGTCAGTGCAGGGTAGAAGGTCGTCTCTCCACCTATATGAGCGAAAAGGGTGAGGCACTGTTGAGCTTGAGAGAGGATAACTGGGACGAACCGACCACGCCGTCTTCCTTGCCCGTCAAGTAGATCAGCAGCGTCCACTCGGAAGTCCAGCCAGACGCAGGGTCGCGTATATCGTCATCATAGTGGGCTGTATAAAGAAGCGTCAATGAATTGGCCGAAAAGGAAGAGGAGAAAGAGAACCTGCGGCCGAAAAAATCGCCTTCTCCGTATCGGTACACCCGGATGTTCGGGTTCAGTCCCGCCGCTCTCCGCCCATTCCTGCCCTCCAGCGTCTGGCAAGCCTCTCGCAAGCCCGTATCCTCCCACAATCGCTTGGCAAAGTCGGGATCTTGAACCGAGGTTCGCGCGTTCGTCCTCTCCGCCTCCCCCCTCTTTGGCAGGGTTGGCGGGTTGAGATGCAGAGGCGAGTTGGCCGCAGTCAGAAAGGCGAGAAAGGCCTTTCGAGCGGCTGGAGGGAGGAAGTTATCGATGAGGAGGATGCCCGGGGAGGGCTCGACGAGCTGTAGCGGTCGCGGCGGCGGCTGGAGAGCTGGCCAGACTAAGCGTTGCGGTTGAGAAGACCCTTGAGCAGTTCTTTCCACTTTCCGCTTGCCCATAGCTCGTTGTCGTCTCGTGGTCGTTCGCCAACGTTTCTCATCATCCCCACTTCACACCTCTCTGCCCTCACGCGCTCGAACGGACCGTCTGCTGGTTTTTACGCGCTGTCCAGTCTGCCAGTGACTATCAGGACACGCCCGCCATGTTCTCGACGCTCCGCGCGGGGTACAACTCCCTCCAGTCCACCGCGCGACCCACCTCCGCTGAGGACACCATCGAAAAGCTGTGCGAGCGGCTGCTGAATGGCACACAGAGGGAGGACAGGAAGGCGGCGTTGCTCGGACTGAAGGGCCTGAGCAGGGACTGGAAATCGGTACGTCCGCATCTCGTCGCGACGTCGGTGGGAGTCGAGCTGGCTCGCCGGGCGCAGAGTGTGCCGTTCAAAGCGTATACAGTCTTCGCTAGCGCTATGATCTGACTGACGCGCTCGATTTTGAAGGAGGTCGGCGCCCGTGCCCTTCCCATCCTCCTCGGAGTGCTCGAGGACGATGCGGCCGAGGACACAGAGATGGCTAAGGCCGTCGTCGAGACGCTCAGCTTGCTCTGTGAAGTGGAAGAGCAGGACGGACGCGTGCGCTGGCCTTCTCCGTGCGCAGTTCCTCCGCTCAGCCTGACGACCTGTGCCTCCAGCCCGTTCGCGACGACTCCGGCTTGCGCAACACCGACGTCTTCCTCGCGACTCCTACCGCTCTCCATACGCTCCTCAAGCTTCTCACGCCCTCGCACTTCTACCTCCGCTTCTTCTCACTCCAGCTTCTTGGGATTCTCCTCGCCAACCGGCCTCAGCAAGTTCAACAATACGTCCTGACGGCGGCGGGAGGAATCGGCAGGCTCGTCGAGATGCTCGATGATGCGAGGGAGATCATTCGCAATGGTGAGCTGGTTCAAAGATGTAGATCGCGCTCACAAGACCGACATACTTTCTTCCGCAGAGTCGCTGCTCCTCATCATCGCTTTGACTACGCAGAACGCCGACATCCAGAAGCTGCTCGCCTTCGAGGGTGCTTTCGACAAGCTCTTCGGCATCGTGCGATCAGGAGGAGGAATCGGTGCAGGTGGAATCATCGTGCAGGATTGCCTGGCAGCCGTTGGCGGGTTGTTGCGGTGGAACGTATCGAACCAGGTCCATTTACCTGCTTTGACCCATGTGTACGCTGGCTTACAACCTTCTTCCCGCAGAACTACTTCCGCGAAACCTCCTGCATCCCGCTCCTCGCCCCTCTCCTCCTCTTTCCCCGCCCAAACGCCCTCAACGCCCAGTCTCTCGCCACTTTCGCTTTCCAGTCTTGGTCTGAGCAGAAAGTCATCAACGCGGGACTCGTCATCTCGCTCGTCCGGATGCTTGTTGGCGGTGCAGGCGGGAGTGGCCGGTCGCAGAACCAGGACGCGTTGCTCAAGACGGGTTTGACGCGGTGTTTGATCGAGCTTGCGTTGGCGAGCAATGCTCCCGCGGTGCTCAAATCGCAGGTGCGTCCCGCGAAGCATAGCTGCCCGTCAGGACCCCCCTGACCTCGCGCGCTGCGGCAGTCCCTCAATGCCCTCGCCGACATCATGCGCTCGTCAGCCGACAACCAAACCCTCCTCACTACACTCATCGTCACGCCGCTCATCCCGCCTGCCGGCCCTTCTTCGCCCGAAACCTACACCGATGCGACCTCGCAGCATGATGGGCAGCTACACTCTTCGGTCGATGGCCAGTCTCAGCACCGCGACCACGACGAGGCTGGGCAGCGTGCGGCAAGCAAGTGGCGGCGTGGTACATCCGTTCCCGCCGTCGTCGCCGTGACGGACTTGGCTGTCCACGGCGATGGCACGCCCGGCCGAGAGGGCTTGCGTGTTCGCGCTGCTGCCGCCAACCTCTTCACCTCGTACGCTGCCGGCTCAACCGAGAATCAGCTCGGCATCCTCTCGACGATGATCGCGCCTCCGCCCGAAGAAGCGTCTTTCTCCCCCGGCTCGATCATCCTCACCGCCCTTCGAACCTTCCCCACCCCAACTCGCAACGAGTCTTTCGACTCCTACGTCCCCTTCTTCGCCTGCCTCCTCTTCTCGCACCTCGTCATGCATTCCGAGGTCTGCAAGGAGGTCGCGCGCAAAATCTACTTCCAGGGCGATGAGCCAACACCAGGCGGGATGGGCGACGAGGACGACCGCACGACGCTGGTCGGCATGCTCGTCGGCAACTTGATGATGGCGCAGCGGGAGCAGGCCCAGAGCGCAAATGCAGGTCTTGGGCCAGAGCGAGGGCTCGAATGGAGCAGGGTCATGGTCGGATACCTCACGAGCCTGAGCTTGTGGATGTGGGAGAGCCCGCTCACCGTCAAGGAGTTCCTCAGCGAAGGCTCAAACTTGCAGGTCGTGCGTAGCGCCTGCCGTCGCGTCACCTTCGCACTCTCGCTGACCTTTCGCCTCGGTCGAACAGCTCATCCAACCTATCACGCAATCTTCCGGCGTCGACTCGGTCATCCAGGGTCTTTGCACGTTCTTGCTCGGCATTTGCTACGAGTACAACTGCGAGCCTGGCCCAATCAATCGGTGCGCTCCTTCTCCGCTCATCCTTCCCTTTCATCCGCTGATGGACCTTCACCACCGCAGGGAGACGCTCCACCCTATCCTCCATTCACGCGTCGGTCCCGACCAATTCGTCTCCCGCATCCTCCGCCTGCGAGAAGACCCGCGATTTCGCAATGTTGGCCCGAACGTCCTCGAGCTTGTCGACGAGGATGACACTATCGCCGAAGACCTGGGCGAGGAGGATGGCTTGTGGTTCGACTTCAGCTTCGTCGAGTTCCTCAAGACCAACTATAGTGGGTTGCGGCGTCTACAACTCTCGTATATGCGCTAACCTATGCCGCTTGCAGTCTCTGTCCAGCGCGCGATCCTTATCGACCCTCGGGCTTCTTCCGCCATGGGCGAGTACATTCTTACACGACTCCCTCCCATCCGCTGACCGCCTTTGCCGCAGTTCGCTCGATGGACGGCGTCTCGCCCGAAGTCCTCGCCGCATTGCGCGCCTCGCTCGCTGCGCAGACGAAGGAGCTCGACGACCTGCGAGATGCGCTGCAGTCGCTCGCGCAGGAACGGGACCAAGAGCGCAACGCTGTCGAGGCCGAGTTCGCCTCGCTGTCCGACACGATAGTCTCGCTTCGTTCGCAGCTTGAGGAGACACGTCAGGTGAAGGAGGAGGCGGATCGCGAGCAGGAGGACCTGCTCGTCCTGCTCGAAGAGCTGAGCGAGAAGCGGCGGCGGGACAAGAAGCGGATGAGGAAGGCTGGACTCGATGTCAGCGAGGATGAGGACGGTGCGGATGGCGAGGACGATGCGAGCAGCGTCGAGGAGGAGGCACCGCCGGAACACGTCGCTCCTCCTCTGGAATCGCCGACACCCGCCATCCCGCCTGTCCAGCCCGCTGCCCTGTACGACAACGCATCCCCCGTCTCATCAGCCGTCGTCGAACCGCAGCCGGCGCCTTCGGCAGGTGCGCAAGACGCCGAGCCTGCAGCGCCCATGGCGGCATTGTCGGATGCGTCGACACGGACCGCGTTAGCCGACCATCAGGATCCGGTGCCAGACGTGCCGGCAGCATCGGAGAGCGTCGATGGCATCTTTTCGGCTGCACCGGAGGCGCTCAGGGCGGCGACCGAAGAGCCGAACGAGGCCAAGCATAGGGAGGTTGGACAGAAGCATGTCGAGCAGAAGGAGATCGACCGGAAGGACGGGACGATGCAACCCAGTGAGGCCGTGCCGAATGGGGGCGCGGATGCAGTGAAGGCGGAAGGCGCGTCGGAGTCTCAGCCAGAACTCGCGGCGCCATCTTCTCCGCCAACTAGCGCTCCTCCTCCGCCGAAAACGGCTGCTTCGAGCGCAAAGGCACGTGACCGGGAGTCGACGAGTCGCATGATGTTCGAGCCGGAACTCGACGACGAGATATGTGCTCGGTCACGCACTTCGACGCCCGCACCGCCGCCTCCCAAAGCTTCCGCAGCTCCTCCTCTTCCTCGCTCCTCCGCCTTCCCTTCGCCTCGCACTCGACGCGCTCTCCAATCGTCCACCTCAAGCGCGTCATCCAAACCAGTCGCGCCGCTGTATCAGCCTTTCCGGCCAGCGACGCCGCCTCCAACGACCGATCAGGACAAGCCGCGAAGCCCTTCCGTCGCTCTCCCTCCGCCAGCTCCTTCGGCTTCTGCGCCTGAACCAGCATCTGAGCCATCGCCCTCGACCGGTACTTCACAACCGCCAGTCGCTGACGTAGCAGAGCAGCCCAACAACGCCGCCAATCCGGACCTGAAAATCGAGGAGCCCGCCGTCATTCCAGCCGAGGAGGCGGCTCCTGAACCCGAGGCTCCCAGGCGGACCTCGGTCGACGATCGTCTCGCCGCAGCGTTCGGTGCATTCGGCCCACCAGCCTCGTTCGACCCGTCTCCTTCGCCTTTCCACGAGCCTGCCGCTCCGCCGAAACAGCCCGACAATTCGTCGCTCTTCGGTGGATCCTCTTCAACGCAGAACGATATTGCTTCGATCTTCGGCCTTAGTCCGTCGCCGCCGCCTCGAGCGAAGCCAGAGCCGGCGGCTAAGGTCCAGGAAGCGCCGCCTCCGGAGCAGCGCAGCTCTCCGCCGCCTCGCGATGTCGCATCTCTCTTCGGCGGTATGGCAGCCACCGCAGCCTCGCTATTCGGCGGCAACCATGCACCTTCTTCGCGCGACAGCAACCCATTGTCGTTCGACCGGTCGAGCGCTGTCTCGCCTCTTGCATCTCGTCCCGACGCATCCTCCCTCTTTGGCTCGACGAATGGCCCTGCTTCGGTACCTCGCCAAGATACCTCTTCGCCTTTCGCACGTCAAGACGCGCCGTCGCCGTTCGCTCGTCAAGCCGCCGCCTCGCCCTTTGGCCGCCAGAACGCGGCTTCGCCGTTCCAGCATGCAGATCGGCTGGACGGACCGGCCTTCAACTACGGCGCGGCACAGCGAAAGGCGGAAGTCCGGGACGTCTCGTCGCTGTTTGGATAGACACGTTTCTCTGCAACAGCGGTCTCTCCGCTCGCTGCGTACTCTCGCCTGCCTGCCTGCGGGCTTGCCAGAGTCCGAGCCACCGTGTCAGCAGCCTGTCTCGCGCACTTTGAGGCGTTGCCTGCGGTGTCCTCTTCTACAACTTCGCCTGCTCGCTTCATCGCGCTCGATGCTCCAGAGGCACGTCACGCTGCTCTTTGCTTGCGTAGCGACGCTGTCTGCCGGCACCAACTATGCGATCTCCTCTTTCCTGCCTCAAGTCGCAGCCTCGCTCCACCTCTCGTCGGTGCAACAGAACGTTGTCTCGGGGGCAGGGAACGCGGGCGTGTACCTGTCGGGACCGTTGGTGGGACCACTCGTCGATAGGAAGGGACCACGGCTTGTCCTCAGCCTCTCAGCGCTAGCCCTCCTCGTCGGGTGTGCGTTGTTTCCGCTCTCCTCTCCTGCTCAACCTGACCGCTTCTTCCCTTTTTAACGCAGATCTAGGGCAAGCAGCGGTCTATGATGGCGG
This sequence comes from Rhodotorula sp. ZM1, assembly GCA_009806315.1. NCBI lineage: Eukaryota > Fungi > Basidiomycota > Microbotryomycetes > Sporidiobolales > Sporidiobolaceae > Rhodotorula > Rhodotorula sp. ZM1. Next base: position 44,587 of record QYSD01000057.1, on the reverse strand, counting down.
CTACGACGGCGTCTACGCACGAGTCGGCTTGGGCGGTCTCTCAGCATGCCAATTCGCCGCAGGACTTGGCGGATCCGCGACGCTGTCCGCCTCACTCAAGGCGACCAGCCAGAGCTTCTCGAAGTCGAGTCGAGGAGCGGCAATGGCGACCGTCTTGAGCTGCTTCGGCCTCTCCGCCTTCTTCTATTCGTCCCTCTCTCACGCCAACCTCACCCGCTCCGACGACCCGACCTACGGCTTCCTCCTCACCCTCGCTTTCGGCTGCTCGATATCCATGTTCCTCGGCGCACTCTTCGTCCGCCTACCCTTACTGCCTGTCGAGCCGGCGTCCGGGGCCGCGACGCCGAACAGCCGAGGCGAGTATCTCGCCGTCAGCACGTCGGAAGACTCGGACGTTCTGCCTAGGCGCCATTTTGCCCTCGAGTCCGACATCTCGCTCCGATCAGACGTTGTCGACGAGGCGCTGCTGGCAAGGCCGCTCAACAGGCGGACGGGAAGCTCGAGCCCGCTCTTGCCGGACGAGGTGGAGTCGATGCGGCATAGCGCAGGCGACCTGAACGTGTCAGGATGGGACTTGCTGCAGGAGTCAGACTTCTGGCGGTTGTTTGCGTACCTCGCCTTGTGCTCTGGAATTGGGCTCATGTGTCGGTGGAGCTCTCTCACACAAGCTAGACGTCTTCAAGCTGACCTCGGTCTTTGCGCAGACATCAACAATCTTGGAACCGTCGTCACGACGCTCGCGTCACCGGAAGAGGACCCAGAGTCGGTTGCGCGCTCGCAAGCGCACCTCGTCGCACTTCTTTCCGTGTTCAACTGCGCGGGTCGCCTTCTCGTCGGCTTCCTCGCCGACGCCTTCACTCATCACGCACCCGAGCGAGTTCGTTTCGCCCGCATCTGGTGGCTCGTCGCGACAGCCAGCGGATTCGCCGTCTCGCAAGTCCTTGCAGGCCAAGCGGAGCGCATTGAGGGTCTCGGCGGTCTCGCGCTGCCAACAGCGGTCCTTGGACTCGCCTACGGCTCGCTCTTCGGCAATCTGCCGGTCGTCTGCCTCGAGCGTTTTGGAGGAGCTTCGTTCGCTACGAACAACGGCTTGCTCACGATGAGCCCGAGTCTTTCGGCACCCTTTGTGAACCTGCTTTTTGGCGTGAGTAGCTCTCTGTCATCTCCGTGAGCGAAAGTCTGACCAATCGCTAACCGCAGGTCGTCTACGACTCGCATGTCTCGCCCGACGAACCCGCCTCCACCCCTTCCTCCTCCCTCCATCGCCGAGCAGGCTCGCCACCACCCGCCCACCTCTGCACACTTGGGAAAGAGTGCTTCGCAACTGCGTTCCGTGCGACAACCTTCATCAGCGTCGTCGCACTTGGACTCGCCGTCATGTTGGCCTTCAAGCGGACCTTCAAGCCGTTGTACCATCACTAGACTTCGCGCCGGATTCTTCTGTTGCCGTAATCACCGCTCAATGCTCCTTCTATATCCTCGTTGCTTGCCAACGTGCGTGAGCACTGCCAAGTCCTCCCTCGAGCGAAATCGCCGTGGCATCTCCTGCTCTTCTCCACCGCTTACTGCTGAAGACTTTCAGCTGGCCGTGAGCTCGCCCTGTAGCCCTTGCCCTTGTTGTGCGCGTTGTGCGCGCCCGCTCATTGCGCCGCCCGCTTCCCCAGTCCAATTCCTCCCTCCCCCTTCCTCCTCATGCTCCGACATCCTCTCCTCCTCGGCTCAGCAACCACGATGCTCGCGGCGCGACTTGCTGTGCGCCAGCCGCCCTTACTACGCCGGCGCTTTGCCTCGACAACTTCTGCGTCGCTGCGATCCTCACGCTCACCGTTGCAGTGGCTGACCCCGTACTGTCGCAAAACGAGAAAGGGGGGCTGGGGCTGTAAAACCCGTAAATCAAGGTCTGGTCAGTTTGCAGGACAGCTGGAGAGTCAAGACTGGATTGACAAGGGACAGTACTCGCCCTGTTTGTGCATTTGTGGACCGAACCTTGGTGTCGGTGTTCCTCGATCGACGCCTCGTCCTCGCCCTCGCCACACTGGCTGAGATGGGCGCGAAGCAAGAGAGTTATCTTGTCGGTGAGGAGGCCGTGCGCGACGTTGTTGCGGGTAGTATCGACCAGACTCGCGATGCGGTACTACACGAACGTACTCGATGGCGGCAGCTGATGCTTGGGGTCTTCGGGCGATTGGAGCAGCTGCTCCAGGTTCGTGCTGCTCGCCTGAGGTTTTTCGGTTCCGACAGATCCTTGAGCTGGCCCCAAGGCGAGCAGCTTGATGTGGTCAGGAAGGTTGCACCAGGCAGCTCGGCCAGTCTGTTCACCTCGTGATCAGCGTTCTACCCTCGAGCCCTGCTCTGAAAAGGGAACCGGGACGTACTGCCTTTCCGCACTGTCTGCCCACGATGCTTGCGCATCGTTGTCCAGGGAACGGGAGCCGTCTTTGTCGGCAAGAACGTCCGACTAAGCTCACTGCAGTGTGTGCTCGATGATCAGCCTACATGGCTCCACACCGGTTTGAGGCTGTGAGGAGTGAAGCGCGGAGCAGCAAGGTCAAGCAGAGCGAGCGTGTGGGTGTGGAGAGGATGGAGCACCCGGTGACGGAATGGCCGGACGGTGAACTGTTCCGCTACACGAGGGGGTAGCCAGCAAAGGGCGAGCCTCCCGAAGGACGCACCCGAGTGCGAGAGAGCTTTTGAAGGTAGTGCGCAAGCCCCGGTCTGCCCATCCTGTCCCTTTTTCGGGAGGAAACAGACGTGTTCGGGTCGTCCGGCGTGAACCGACATGTCGATGGCGACCTGGCCTCTCTGCGGCCCGCGAAAGTCGCTGGATCTCGTCGTGCGGTCCGGTGTGACGAGGCTCACAGCAGCGTCAGTCCATCCAAAGGGGAGGGAGAGGTGCCAGAGGCCACTCATCGCTTTGGCAGCCGGGCGACGCGACGTGAGCGATCGGCGGGTTCAACTGCTCCTTCACCTTCTACTGACGAGCCCCTCCGCTCCTGTTGGCCATGCCCTGACGCGCTCCCCACCCGCCCACCGCGAACCTCGTCACACCCTTGACCACTCCACTCACAAGCTCTGGCTGGTGCACCGCAGCAGTGATGACTGTTCCTGCCGAGAAGGAGAAGACGAGGCGTTCGAGGAAGGTGGAGAGACGGTCGCCTGTTTTTCCACGGAGGAGGGAGGGGGGGATGAGGTCGTCCATGATTGCGTAGCTGGGCGAGGGCAACAGCGAGTCAGTAGGAGCGGGTGACAAGAGGGCGAGAGAGAGAGAGAGAGAGAGAGGAGAGAGAGGAGAGAGAGGAGACGCACAGGGCCCGCGGCGCGACATACAACGCCATCTCCCTCCTCCTCCGCTTGTTCTCGATCAACACCGAGAACCCACACACGGCGCATCCGAGCATGACGCACAACCCGCCATCGAGCGGTTGCTGCGGGACCGAGGGGACGAGTTGCGGCAGGCGCGTGCGGACGAGGCAGACAGAGGCGTAGATTGATGCGACGAATGTGGCGAGGAATGCGGACGACCGAGAGGCGGCAAAGAGGATTCGGAGGATTGAGGAGGAGGGGGAAGAGAGGATGCGCCCGAGGTTGAAGAGCAAGGGAGGGATCGCGTGAACGGGGAGGTAGATGACGAGGCAGTCGAGGAACGCGCGCGCCCAGCGCTTCAGGGCGTTCTGCTCGCATGTCCCAGCTCCGACTCGTCCATGCACGAGCGCGCAGTCGATCCGCCGCGCGTGCAGCGGGTGGACAGACGAGAGTGGCTTGCCGTTCGCTTTGGCGATCCCTTCGCACACGCGCGCGACTTGGGCGTCCGCGTCGCGGCCATAGACGAAGCGTCCGTCACGGGCGAAACGGAGGAGTTGCAGCAAGCGGGGGTCGAGGCGGGCGAGCTGCATGATCCACTTGGCGTAACCGGGCGGGAGGAGTTGCGGGGCGTAAAAGAAGGACCACATGATCTTCCAGCAGGCGAGCCAGAAGACGAGAGTGTCTCCATGCGACGCGAGGAGTCGAATCGCCGCTCCTCTCTTGCCCGACTGCGTCGCAGGCGTGCGAGAGTACAAGTAGCGCAGGAAAGTGTCGGTTCCGCGGACGAAGAGGAAGAGCGTCAAGTCGAGTGTGGGGGACTGGACGCGACGAGAGTTGCGCGGGGTCGGGTCGGGCGTCGACGAGGGGCCGGGCGTGTACGGGCTGATGAGGAAGTCGGGTCCGAGGTCGTGGACACGTTGGGCGGCTGGCCGGGCGGGTCGTCGGTACGCCTTGGACGACTGGAGGACGAGGAGCGCCACGAGGGACGAGACGGTCGCGCCGACCAAGGTCGAGAGGACCCGTCCGTTGCGCTCGTCCTCGACGGCGCGCTGTTGCTCCCCCTCGAGCGACACCTCGGTCTCCCTCGCCTTGCCCTTGCCCTCGCGCCTCGCTCTCGCACGCGCGACGCCCGCAGCGTAAGCGGAGCGCACAGCCGGTCCGACCCATTCCTCCGCCCACTTTGCGCCTCCGATGGCGACTCCAAACGCGACGCCCAGTCCACGGGGGTCAAACCCACGCGCAACTGCCTTTGCGAGGTCTGACGCGACTTGCGAGGGGGCTTTGCGTGTGGGTGCTAGGAGCGAGGAGAGGAGGACGCGGATCACGGCGGGGATGGATTGCGCTGCGTAGCCGAGAAGGAAAGCGCGGAGGAAGGGCTCTGTGGAGGGATGGACGGTACGCAGGTGGTGCTGGAGGGCCCGAAGGGATCGCATCTCGTCTCGTCTCGCGCGCGAGTTGCGAGACGGTGCGAGGCGCGGGCTGCTCTTGCGTCAAGCGGGTGGCCAGCGAGCGCACGAGACGACGAAGCGAGCCACAGGACAAGCGCGAGCTGTGATGATGTGATGTCGAGAAGAGGGAGGCGGATGGAGTGGGCGTCAGGTGGAAGGTGAGCGGGGAGCGAAGAGTGGGACGAGTGCGTGGTGTTGCAAGCCCAGAGACGGCCACTCGAGGCTGCAGTGTTCGAGTGGGAGTGGGAGTGGATTGCGCTGCTCGACAAGCCCCTGTTCAGTTGACTCGTCACACCGCTTCACTCGGATCGAATCGTTCACCACCACCACCACCACCACCACCAGGAGGGATGTTTGTCCCACACGCCCTCGCAGCCGCACTGTGCACCGCACTCGCCGCACACGCTCTCCCCGCCGCCTCGGACCTCGCACCGCTCCTCACCCCCACCCTCCCCGCCATCGCCATCCCTCCCATCGCCGACGCGCACACACAGCCCACCCTCGCCCACGTCGTACAGGACAGCTACATCGTCGTCCTCGACGACTCGCTCACGGACCATGACGTCGACGCGCACCACGCCCTCGTCGACAGCGTCCACGCACAAACCGAGCACACTCTCTCCTCCGCCCGCACGCGCAGGCACGGCGTCAAGCACCGTTTCCACGTCGGTGGAAAGACGCACCACGCCCGCCGTTCTGGCCCCACGTTGAAGGGCTACTCGGGCACCTTTCACGAGCGCACCGTCGACCGCATCCGCGCGATGAAGGGCGTCAAGTACGTCGAGCGCGACTCGCTCGTCTGGGCCTCCGACATCGAGAAGGGTGCTCCCTGGGTGCGTTGACGCTCTCACGCTCTCTCACTCCGACGTGCGAGCGAACTCGCCACCTCGTCCCGATTCGGCTCGTCCGATGAAGAAGAGTCCGCCAAGGTGGGGCGCGCGCATGACTTTGCTGATGGACTCGAGTCGTGCGTGATGGTCTAGGGCCTCGCACGCATCTCGCACCGCAACACGCTGAGCCTCGGAAACTTCAACCGCTACGAGTACGACTCGCAGGCCGGCGAGGGCGTCGACGCCTACGTTATCGACACGTGAGATCGCCGCGCGCGCCTCCTTCCTCCCCCCTTGCGCGATTCCAGACTGACGATGCGGGTCTCCACTCCAGGGGCGTCAATGTCGACCACGTCGAGCTCGAGGGCCGCGCCAAATGGGGCAAGACGATCCCGAACGACCCGGACCAGGACCTGAACGGGCACGGCTCGCACGTCGCGGGCACGATCGCCTCGGCCAAGTACGGAGTCGCCAAGAAGGCCAACATCGTCGCCGTCAAGGTCCTCGGCGCCGGCGGGTCGGGCTCGATGAGCGACGTCGTCGCCGGTGTCGCGTGGGCGGCCGACTCCGCTGCCGAGCAGGCGAACCTCAAGGCCCAGGGCAAGAACAAGAAGCACAAGGGTTCGGTCGCCAACATGTCGCTCGGCGGCGGAAAGAGCCAGGCACTCGACGACGCAGTGAACGCCGCCGTCGAGGACGGTCTCCACTTTGCCGTCGCCGTGCGTCGCTCCTCCCTTCCCCTTGCTCCCTCTCGCTGACCTCGCCTGCCGCACAGGCCGGCAACGACAACCGCGACGCGTGTTCGTACTCGCCCGCCGCAGCCGAGGGCGCCATCACCGTCGGCGCCTCGACGATCGCCGACGAGCGCGCCTACTTCTCCAACCACGGCAAGTGCGTCGACATCTTTGCGCCCGGCCTCAACATCCTCTCGATCTGGAACTCGGGCAACCGGAGCGTCAACACCATCTCGGGAACTTCGTAAGTCGCGCCGTCTTGTGTCCTTCGTTGGCCGGGTCCCGGCGAGCGAGCGGCGGCTGATCATGGCAAACTCGAACGCGCAGGATGGCCTCGCCCCACATCGCGGGACTCGCCGCCTACATGCTCGGTTCAGACTGGGCCGCCTCCGCCGCGCTGGAGGAAGCCCTCTCCTCGACCTCGTCCTCCTCGCGAGGCTCCTTCGCCTCGTCGCTCAACCAGTTCGCGTTCGGCGGACTCGAGGGAAAGCCAGAGGACCCCATCCTCAGTCCCAAGGCGCTCAAGAAGGCCATGTTGAAGATTGCGACCAAGGGAGCGTTGCATGACCTCAACCCTGGGTCGCCGAACTTGCTCTCGTTCAACAAGTGCGTGCTTCGTCCTCTCTACCCAAAGTTGAGGATGTGGTGCTGACTGGTGCGTGCTGCGCAGCTACACCGCTCCGTCATCGACCCCTCCCAAGCGCGGAAAGTGGCGCACCGACTCGTCCTCGTCCGAGATGGAAAGCTCGCTCGTCGAAGCCTACCTCGAAGACCTCAAGGACGAACTCGACGCGCTCAAGAGCGAGTTGAAGGACGAGATTGACGAGGTCAGTGGGCTCGTGAGGGAGTTGGTCGACGAGGCCTTCTGAGCGCTAGACGCCGGGTCGCCCCAAGTGTGCTTCCGGCTTTCTTCGCATCGCATCAAGTGTGCTTCCGGCTTTCTTCGCATCGCTCGCGCACAGCAAGGAGTCGTTCTCGCATAACCCCTTACCTCCCCCCCCCCCCCCCCCCCGCCCCCCCCCCCCCCCCCCCCCCCCCCCCCCCCCCCCCCCCGCGCTCTCTCGTTCTCTGCCCTCTCTCTATCTCTCGCACGCATCTTTGCAGTACCTTCACTGGGTCAACAGTCCCTTGTCTTCGCTGGTGCAAGCAAGGGCAAATCCGCAGTCTCGGTCGAGCTTGGACTTGTCTCTTGCGATCGCCTCCTCGGCTCGTCGCGAAGTCACGCTCAGCCAACAACGAGCAACTCTCTCGCTCGCCCAGTGGCTGCTCGGGTGCTCGCTGCTCAACTCGCAAGGGATCGCTCAGACTGCTCGACTCGCGCTTGCTCAAAACTAGGACAACGAACGAGCGACAGCCACTCACCACACGTTCGCGCATGCCTTCAGTCGACCAGATGTGCGTCCAGCGGGCTCGAGACAGGCACAGACCTGAGCTGACACAGTTCATGACCCTGCAGGGAGTTCACGCCGCCCGCTTCTGCGCTCCTCCAGGCGCTGTATGCCTCGACGACCCGCTCAGCTCGAACAGCCGCCGCCTCGTCCCTCGCCTCGCACGTCGTCTCGAATGGCCTTCGATCCCTCGCAGTCGACAACATTCTTGATGACCTGACGCGCGCGGCGCGGTCAAAGAGCCCGCAGGAGAAGGAGGGAGCGATGGTTGCCTTGGACGAGTTGTTCCGCAAGGTTGGGCTGAGCGTCGGCGCTTCCGACCCGTTCTTCGTCCCCCTCCTCCCTTGCATCCTCGACAACCTCCAGGAGTCGGGAAAGACGGGCAGCATCAAGGATGCGGCCGAAAAGGCGGCGAAGCAGCTTGCGCGCCTTCCCCCGCCTGAACTCGCGCCCAAAGTCATCGAGGAGCTGTTCCTGTACCTCGAGACGAACGCCAAATGGAGGAGCAAGGTCGGAGCCCTCGAGTTGTTGAGCATGTTTGCGGTCACGGCCAAGGACCAGGTTGCCGAGCGGTTGGGAGAGTACGTCCCGAGGCTTGTCCCGTCCATGCGGGATACCAAGAGCGAGGTGCGTTCGTCTGTCACGCTGTCCGATCACTACCATCACTGACGAGGCTGTCACGACATAGATCTCGAGCCAGGCGGAAAAGACAGGCGTCGCTCTTTGCCAAGTACTCACCAACCCGGACATCCAGCCCTTCGTGACCGACCTCGTCCGCTGCATGGCCGACCCGACCACCGTCCCCGCCGCGATCAAGCGCCTCTCGTCGACTGTCTGGGTTCGCGAGATTGACGGCCCGACTCTCGCCGTCGTCTCGCCGCTCCTTACTCGCGCTTTGTCCGAGAAGGGAACCATCGTCCAGCGCCAGACAGCGAGTCTCGACGCTCAATGCATGTTGAGGAATTCCCGCTGACGCTCTCCACCCCGCAGGTCGTCCTCATCACCAACCTTTTCAAGCTCGTCCGATCGCCCGACCTCGCTGCCCTCCACGCCCCTCACGTCCTCCCCGGCATCGAGCGCATCATCGAATCCGCCGCTTTCCCCGAGATCCGTGCCTTTGCCGAAGAGGCCAAGCGCGCCGTCGACAAGTCGGTCGTCGGCGCCTCAGTCCCTGCCGTCGACCACTTCTCCGAGGCGGCCAAGGACGAGCAGACCGCTCTCTCGCAGCTCGTCGAGCTCGCCGAGAAGCACACGGGCGAGCGACCGGATGCATTCGCGCAACAGTCGTTCCGTAGCGCTGCTTTCGCGCTCGCCCAGCTCGTCCGCAAGCGCGACTTGAGCGACAAGCTCTGGCGCGAGACGTACGTCGCGCCTTACCTCGCCCACTTTGTCGGTAAGGACGCGGCGCTGGCGATCTCGGACGAGCTCCTCAAGCGCTGGGTCGCGGTCGACAAGGAGCGCAACCGCGTCGAGGGTGCCGACGACGACGATGACGAGGAGGGAGACATTGTCGTCGACTTGCCGTTCTCGCTCGCCTACGGCGGCTTGCTCCTCCTCAATCATACCGTTCTCAAGCTCCGCAAGGGCCACCGGTACGGTATCTGCGGTGCGAACGGGTGCGGCAAGTCGACGCTCCTCAAGGCGATCAACCGCAAGCAGATCGACAACTTTCCCATGGACCTCAAGGCGGCGTACGTCGAGCACGACATTGATGGCGACGAGACGGGCATCACGGTTTGCCAGCTCATGATTGACGAGCCGCGCATCTCGGCGACAGAGCAGGAGATCCGTGCCATGTTGAAGGAGATGGGCTTCTCCGAGGAGCGCCAGGACGTCCCGATCCAGTCGCTCTCGGGCGGATGGAAGATGCGCGTCGCCTTGTGCCGCGCCATGCTCATGAAGGTCGACCTCTTGCTCCTCGACGAGCCGACCAACCACCTCGACGTCCAGTCGGTGGCGTGGTTGCAGGACTACCTCAACGCGCAGGACCAGGTGACGGCGATGATTATCTCGCACGACTCGGGCTTCCTCGACGCCGTCTGCACCAACATCATCCACTACCACAAGAAGCAGCTCGTCTACTACCGTGGCAACCTCGCCAAGTTCGTTGAAAAGTACCCGCCCGGCAAGACGTACTACACCCTCTCGGACGAGGTCGTCAAGTTCACCTTCCCCCCGCCGGGCTCGCTCATGGGCGTCCGGTCCCGCACCCGCGCCATCCTCAAGATGACCGACTGCACGTTCACGTACCCGGGCGCCTCGAAGCCGCAGCTGTACAATGCCACCTGCGCCGTCTCGCTCTCGTCGCGCGTTGGCATCGTCGGCCCGAACGGCGCGGGCAAGTCGACCTTGATCAAGCTCTTGACCGGCGAGACGCTCCCGGACTCGGGCCGCGTCGAGAAGCACCCGAACCTCCGCATCGCCTACGTCGCCCAGCACGCCTTCCACCACATCGAGCAGCACCTCGAAAAGTCGGCCGTGCAGTACATCATGTGGCGCTACCAAGAGGGCGTCGACAAGGAGCAGGCGATGAAGGCGACGCGTGCCCTCACGCCCGAGGAGGAGGCTCAGCTCAAGGTCCCCATCGTCGCCAAGACGGGCGAGACCCGCTTTGTCGAGTCGATCGTCGGCCGCCAGAAGCTCAAGAAGAGCTACACGTACGAGATCAAGTGGCAGGGTCTCCACCACAAGGTGCGTGCTGAGCGCTCTCTTTTTTTTATCTCTCGCGGTCGACTGAGACTCTTGACCAAACTCGCAGTACAACACGTTCGTCCCCCGCGAGCGCCTCACCGAGCTCGGCTTCTCCAAGCTCGTCCAGGAGTTTGACGACTTTGAGGCTTCGCGTGAGGGCGCCGGTTCGCGCGACATGAGCGTCAAGCTCGTCCGCCAGCACCTGCAGGACGTCGGTCTCGACGGCGACATTGCCGAGTACAACGAGATGCGCGGTTTGTCGGGAGGCCAGAAGGTCAAGGTCGTCATCGCCGCCGCCATGTGGTCCAAGCCTCAGGTCCTCGTCCTGGATGAACCGACAAACTTTTTGGACCGCGACGCGCTCGGCGGTCTCGCCGTCGGGATCCGCGAGTGGACCGGCGCCTTCCTCTGCATCTCGCACAACCAAGAGTTCGTTGGAGCTCTCTGCGGCGAGATCTGGAACGTCGAGAACGGACGACTCACGATGCGTGGCAAGGCCTCTGTCGACGACGGCGCGTTCGACTCGAACCCGAACTCTGCCCGCGCGACTCCGTCCGCCACTCCTGGCGCCGCAACTCCCGCCTCTGTCGCCGGCACGCCTGGACAAGCCACCCCGGCTTCTGTCGGGACGCCCGTGGGCTCCGGCGACGAGGCGCGCGTCGCTGCCACCATCGAGGGAGCGGACCAGCAGCTCGGTTTCAAGGCGGCCAAGGGACGGAAGAAGTTGACGCGCAAGCAGCTCAAGGAGCGCGAGGATCGTCGTCGTGCGCGAACTCTCGCGTTCCTCTCGTCGACAGTGCCAGGCGCCGTCCGCGAGCCGGACACTGAATCCGATGAGGAAGACGAAGTTCACGCTTCGCAGAAGCTTCGCATTCCCTCAAAGAAGAAGACGTCGTGAGCCGCCTTCTCCCCGTACTCGGTGTGAGCTGTACTAACTTCTGCTCGATGCAGCGGCGCGTCCACGCCGACTCTTGCCGGCATGCGGCGTTAGGCACACCCTCGCTCCCTTTCTTTCGCTCGCTACCCTTTTTTTTTTTCTCTTTTCTTTTTCGTCTAGACTTTCATCGCGTTTTGTACACTTTTCCGCTTAGACCGTCTGTTGTAACGTGCTACGTCCGTCCGTCCCCCCCAAATTCTCAGAATGCCCTCGCGCTCACCTGCCGAAAGCGCTCTTTCCTCCGCCTAGATCCTAGCTCCTCCGTTTACCGTCCTCATCCACCGTTACCGTCTCTCCGTGAGGAACCGCTACCCTACACCACGTCGGTTCGCGTCGTCGTATGTAGCCGCGCCTCTGATACAACGTGATTTCGGCGGTTTTGGTAGATTCCGCACTACTACACCGTCCTCCTTGCACCCGTGCCGTCGCCTCCTGTTCCTACCTCGACCTCCAATTCCAACACCCACGCATCCCCCAACCTCTCGTTCCTGTGGTCCAGTCCCCCGTGCACGACGAGGCCCTGACCGGAAGGCGAGAGAGCCGAGGCGAGCCAACCGCGCGGAGAGGGAGTCGGACCAGAGGGCGAGGGCGAGAGGGCGAGCCAAGAGAACTTTGGGAGCAGGTCGGACGACGTCGAGGGAGTGGTGGCGACGAGGGCGTAGACGTCGTTGTGGAACTGCGCACGAGTTCAGACCCGAGTTTCAGTGAGAAAGGTTGAGGAGCCAAAAGAAGAAAAAAGGGGGGACGCAACGAATCCAGCCCCGTCGTGACCTAGCTCTCTTGGCGCAGCTTCTCGCTCGCCCATGGCCATGATCGCGACCACCTTGTTCCCCTCCCGCAGGTCCAACTCTTGACGCAACCCGACGAAGGCGTGAACGCTGCGCTTCGGAGGTTCGTCTGTCCCTCCCTCGACGTGAGCCTCCACGGTGGTCCATTCCTGCGCGCGCACGTCAAAGACTTCCAGTCCACCCAACTCGTAGCCTGCAAAGCCTCCGAAGCGCGCGAGGAAGCGACCACCTGGGAGGGCAGTGAGGACCGTCCCGCCTCGTCCGGGTTCGGGGGCGGACGGGAGAGTGGACCAGGTTAGGGAGGAGAGGGAGAGGGAGTGCAAGGTTGAGAGGCGGCCGGAGGAAGGGCAGCCGGCGTGCAGGTAGAGGGTATCCTGCCCAGGCGGCGAGAATTGTACACACGACTCTTGTCAACTGTTTTTGCTTCTTTTTCACGCCCCCCCCCCCTCCCCGACATTCGAGCGAGAGAGAATGGAAGTTGAAGAAACGTACATTCACCGCACACATCGTGTGATAACTCCTCCCCTCCGGTCTCTCACCCTCGGTGTTGACCTCGTCCCACTTCCCCTCGCTCACGTCAAACTTCCAGATCGTGCCCGAGTCGGAGGTGAGGGCGCCCATGTCTTTCCCACCTCGGCCGCCCCAGAGGTAGAGCGCCGAGGTCGCGGGATGGGAGGTTAGGGAGGCGCCGACGCGGGGAGTGGGCCAGGAGGAGGTCGAGGCGGAGAGAGTCGAGAGTGATCCGTCTGTGCGGTCATTCCGGGTTGAGTACGCAAGTCGAACGCGCAGGAGCCGCGGCGGTGCGCACCTGCGAGGTCGAGCACGCTCAGATCCGCATCAACCGGCGTCCTCGGCCTCAACTCTCCGCCAAAGATGTAGGCTCTCGGGCCTGCGACTGCGAGCGAGTGAGACGAGCGCTGGAGCGTGTCGAGCGCGGCGACCTTGCGCCAGGAGGCGGTGAGAGTGGGCATTGGGCGAACGAGTGATGATGCGTGGCAAGGGTAGGTTCGATGTGTGCCGAGTCGAGGGGTTGTTTGTGATCGACTTTTTGTATTCGAGTGTGTCCAAGTCCCGACAGGTCCTTGCCGTTCTCGGACGGGAAAGGGGGGACATTCGCAGACCAGGAGAAAGGAAGGGTGCCCGCCCACCTCTCTTGTCCCCTGCTTCGCTGCCCGGCCGTGCTCCTTTCGCCCTCCACCGTCGCGGGTGGGTTCGGCAGCTGAGAAGATGGCCCTCGCCGCTCGACCGGCAAGAACCAAAACAATCCGTTTCCCTTCCTCCCCAACCCTTCCCCACGAGTGGGCTCGTGTTGCTCTTGCTCCCGTGTGTGTGTGTCTCTCTCTCTCTCACTCTCGTGACCGACTGCCGCGCTTGTCCATGCTGTCCCCACTTCCGAGCGTGTTACTCTGGGCCTTCGCGGGCCTTCTCGCTCTGCCGACACATCGACGAGCGCTGCCTCTGACGGCGCTCTCCCGCTCTCCCACTCTCTTGGCCGCCGCCGGGCTCTGCTCCCTCTTGTCCTCGTGTGCTTCACTCGCCCTGCCCTCGTTGCCCCGACACCTCGCCAAAGTGTGCAATGTCCGCGGCCGTCTCTGCCCCGCCCATCGTCTCGCTCCCATGCCCGTCAGTCTTTGGCCCGCTCGAACTCCCGTCGCTCTCGCCACCAGCTCCCGTGTGACTGACTCGTCGCCCGCTCACTCGTCCAACGCAGCTACACCGCGGGAGGATGCCCGCTCTTCAACACGCTCGACCTCCCCGCCGACTCGCCCCGGTGCGCAGGCTCGTGCGCTCCTTCCCCGGCTCCCGCTCCCGTCGCCGCTCCCTCGCCCTCTTCGTCGGCCGCCAAGTCCTCGTCGGCCGCCTCGCCCTCCTCGACCGACTCGCTCTTCAACGCCCTCCTCCTCTCTGACCTCTCCGGCGGCCCACCAGACTCGCTCCCACTCCCCTCGGCACACGTCAAACAAGACGCCTACCCGGCCTACCTCGACTTTGGTATCTCGCCAGGCCAACTCGAGGTCCCTCCGCCTGCGACGTACTTTCATCCCGGCCCAGACTCGAGTCAGCTGCCGCCGAGGCACGCTGCCGGGGGGGAGAAGCACCAGCTGTGGGACATCGAGGAACTCGTCCCGCTCGACGGACGCAAAAAGACTCGCACCACGCCGCCGCCCGCTCAGGCGACTCTGGCGGCGCAGACGATCGCGTACGGCACACAAGCAGACTTGAGCGCCTTGCCGCCGCTCCCTCTTCCTCGTCAGCAGGCGCAGGTGCAGGCGCAGGCGCAGGGAGCGTCGCCGACGCCGAGCGACGACGAGACTGAAGTCGTGACCGTTCGTCCCTCGCCTCGTCCTCGACTAGCTCCTCTTCGCTGACGCCCGACCGCACGCAGCCCTTCATCTCGAAACTGTCATACCTCCTCTCTCACAAGGAATACGAGCCGTGGGTCCGCTGGGACTCGACGGGGCAGTACATCCTCATCGCGCACACAAAGCCTCACCTCCTCTCGATTTTGGAAAAGTTCTTCAGGCATACCGTGTCGAGTAGCTTTATCAGGCAGTTGAATGTGAGTTGTACCCCGCGCGAACGTCCTCTTCGTTCGACGGACGTGAGGGTTGAGGGTTGACGGTGCGAGTGGCGCGCGACAGATCTACGGCTTCAAACGCGCCTCTACCTCCAACCTCCTCTCGATCCTCGACTCGACCCCCATGCCTTTGACCCCCTCGCTCTCGTCGAACCCGAACGACTCCGAACCCGAAACGTTCTCGGCGTCCGACTACTCGGCCTTCCACAACGACGCCTTTTTCCGTTCCGACCCCGCCGCGGGAAAGGTGTGTAGGCTTGGAAGGTTGAAGCCGATCACGAAGGAGAGGGGTCCGAGGAACAGGAGTAGGAAGGGCGCGAACGGGGCGGGAGGAGGAGGAGGCGGGGTCAGGAGGGGGAAGAAGGGCCACGCGCACGCGGGAGGAGGGTCGGACGGTAGCGGCGAGTCGCCGTGAGGAACGACGACGGAGGTGATGGTCGCAGTTCGCTTGACCCACCATAGACGCTCCGACGGATGTGTGTGTGTGTACCCCTGTTGTATTCGCTTTTTTTTTTTTCCCTCCTCCTCCCTCGCATGTCGATTGATGTCTCGCCGTCGTCTTTCCGTCCGGGTTGTACATTCCCGCTTGTTCAGTTGCAACACTCGCACGCCGCATCTTGACGCACCCGGTCTCGGGTGTCGTCTTTTCCGTCTTCGATCGTGAGCGACTCGTTCTCCAGAGAGAGTGCGAACGCCGGCGCCGAACGACTCGTCACCCGCCTCGCTCGCTCACTGGGCTTTGCTTGGTTGGGTCACGTTGACGCGGCATGCTGCAACGCCTACGCTCAGGCCGGCCGGCTACACCCTTCGCCCTGCCTCGACTCGCCCGACCACGACCTGCCCCTCCTCCTCGACAAACTCGCCTCTCCTCGACCCTCACCTCGCCCTCCGAGCCCCGACCCCGCGTCGTACGACGATGGCGCGCTCTCGGACTCTTGGGACTGGCAGGCGCCGGCCTCTACACCTACGACACGCACTCGAACGCGTCGGCCCTCGTTCGCTCTCTCCGAACCTTGATCTTTGGCGCCACCCTCGCGCTCGACTTCAAACTCAACTTTGACCCACACGATGCAGACGGGATCGATAGGATCCACGAGCGCACGGCGACGAGGTTGTCAGCGCTCGTCGACGCGAATCAAGGGATGTACATCAAGCTCGCGCAGAGCCTGGCGATCCAAGCGGCGATACTGCCGAAACCGTACCGCGAGGCTTTCGCAAACGTGTTTGACGCGGCGCCGGCCGTGCCGTACGAAGAGGTCGTCCGCGTGTTTGAGCGCGAGTTTCGAGTGAGCCCGCACGAGGCGTTCGAGGTGTTTGAACGGACGCCGATCGCGAGCGCGTCGATCGCCCAGGTTCACAAGGCGCGACTGAAGGCCGAGGACGGGAGACCGTGGAGGAACGAGGAGGAGGGGTGGGTTGCGGTCAAAGTGCGGAAAGAGGCGGTGCCGAAGCAGATGGAGTGGTGCGTTTCCCTCGCGTCTCCTCTCTCCCTCCCTCTCTCTCTCTTTCTCTGTCCTCTGAGCGACGCCTCAGCGAGATGCGAATGAGACTGTCGTCGCGCGCAGGGACTTGTTCTGCTACCGCGCCCTCCTGTATTCGTACGAGAAACTCTTCGACCTCCCCGTCGCCTTCATCTCGCAATACGTCTCTGAGCAGATGCGCAAAGAGGCGCATTTGGAGAACGAGGCGAGGAACGCGGAGCAGACTGCCAAGTACTTGAACGATGAACCGGGGTTGAGAGAGAGGGTTACGGTGCCCAAGGTACATTGGAGGTGGACGGGAGAGAGTGTCATGACGGCCGAGTGAGTGGGACTCTCGAGACGAGGAGGCGGAGTGTGAGCTGACTGACGAGCGAGCGAGCGCGCACGCAGCTTTGTCTCGGCGTGTCGGTTGACGGACAAGAAGCGGTTAGACGAGTCCAGGCTCTCGCTCAAGGAGACGATGGACACCGCGACCGAGCTTTTCTCCGCCATGGTGTTCAAGTGGGGCTGGGTGCGTTTGGGCGCCTCCTTCCCCTCAGCGTATCCGGAACTGACGACCGAGGGTCGCGCAGGTCCAAGCCGATCCTCATCCGGGCAACCTCCTCGTCCGACCCAACCCTTCCCGCCCCTCACACCCCCAAGTAGTCCTCATCGACCACGGTCTCTACGTCCGACTCCCCGACGACTTTCGACACGACTACTGCCTCCTGTGGCAATCGCTCTTCACCGGCGACGTGCGCACGATCGAAGACATCGCCGTCAAGTGGGGCATCCGGCGTCAGAACAGCGACATCTTTGCAAGCTTGACGTTGCTGAGACCGCACCGGTTGAGGAAGAAGGAGAGCGAGGGTGAGATGACCAAGGAGGAGAGGGAGAAGCGCGAGAGGGACAAGTTTGAGCAGCGCGCCGGGTTGAAGGAGAGGTTGAAGACGATGCTCGAGAGTGAGGAGCTGATACCACGGCAACTGATCTTTGTCACGAGGGCGATGCGGTGCGCTCACGTCGATTCGCTCGTCTCGATGCCTGCCTCGCTGATACTCTTAAGTGAGACGCTTGCAGGATGATGCAGGGCAACAATCAGGCGGTCGGCAGCGTCACGAACCGACTCGCGATCTCGGCACACTGGGCCGCGACCGGTCTCGCCCTCTCGCGACCCTCATCCGCCTCGTCCCTTCGCACGGTCGGCCTCCGCTCGTTCGCAGTCGAGAAACTACGCCTCGTCGTCTTCCGCGTCGTACTTGTCTTCATCGACATTGGGTTCTTGATCACGAGGGTCAGGGCGTGGTGGATGGAGACGATGGGAAAGAAGGGCGAAGGGTTGGAGGACTTGTTACAGAAGCAGGTCACGGTGCGTCCCCCGCTCTCTCTCTCTCTCTCTCTCTCGTCCAGCGTCGGTCGTTCTCGTAGTCGTTGAGCTCTCGTCGCTCACTGGTCGCTCGTCTCGCTCGACACAGGACATGGCGAGAGAAGAGTTTGGAGTCGAGATTGGCGAAGAGGCGTTCCAGGGATAGACTCGTCGTCCTCGCATATGCATTCGCACACACACATATCTTCTATCCAACTCTGAGCATGTTGATGCACGGTCACAGTGCAGCAACTCGCGCGATGGTCAAGCAGCGAGAGCTGGCCTTCGCAAGCCGGCCTCCTCGACTCTTTGTCGCTAACCCTGCCCGGCTCGATCTGATGCCGAGTCCTCGTTGAAAGGGATCTTCCCGTCGAGTCGAACCCATCGCCGCACCGCCACGCTCGCCGTGACGGGGCGCTTGGAAGGGGTCGCCTCTGCGTCACCAAAGTCGCTTGGGAATCGAAGTCGCCTCTCGCTCGTTCCCCAACTTCGTTCGTCGCTCTGCTTCTTCCTTTCAACTCCTAAACGACACTTTGCAAACACTGTGAGCTGTCTGCGACGTCTGCTGACGAATGAGACGAGCTAACCTCCTCCGCTCCGACTGAATGTAGACACAGCAACCATGTCCAGCATCACAGACACCATCAAGGGCGCGCTCGAGTCCGTCGGATACCCCAACAAGCAAGAGAAGCTTGGCAACTACGAGCACGACGCGGCTCACGGTTCAGGAGTCGTCGACCATGAGCCACCGTCGGGTCTTTGGGGTACGTCGAGCGATTGATTGATTTGCGCGGTCGCAGTCGAGGCTGACCTGGATTGTTTTTGTGCAGATCAAGTTCATGGCGAGAGTGGCTTGCGGAACATGAAGGCCCACGGCAACATTGGCGGCGGTGCGTTCCGACGCTCCTTCGTTCTTCCATCTCTCGAACAACCGGACCGCTTATCAACGCCTTCTTCGTTCCGCAGGTCACGACTCGGGATTGGGACGCAAAGCCGTCGAACATCAGGAGCAGCTCGCCGAGCGATCGCGACTTGCGCGCGAGGGCAAGGTACGGTCTTTTTTTTTTTTTTTTTTTTCCCCTCCGCTTCCTCCTGCGTCTCCTGCTGACGGGCTCCTTGTCGCGCAGTTCACACCCCACGTCAAGCATGACCACCTCGTGAATCAGGACGACGAGCACCGCGAGGTTGCGGCGGGCGCAGACACGCTTGCTGACTTGCCGACGACGGAGCAGGGGAGTATAGGACAACAGGCGGATGAGCAGAGGCTCGTCTGAGTCGGACCCTCGGCGAGGGGTATTCGAGTCTGTAGCATGAGAGCCCTGTACATACGCAAGTTGTCCTCGTCTGTGGGGTTGCGCGTCACGCATCGGTCTGAGAAGAATCAGCAGAATGGCGAGTTGTGAGATCGTACAACCGGGGAGCAGCGATGCGAAAAGTACAACAGCCAGGTGAAGGGTGCAGGTTCGACGCGAGTGAATAGGCGGCAAGCGAGGGAAAGGAGTTCGGCGCGGCGTCTAAATGCGGCGGGTCTTGCGAAGAAAGAAGACGAGTCCGGCAAGGATTCCACCAACGTCTGCAAATCAAGCATGTCAGTTTCGCTCGGCGGCTGTCGATATCCCGTTGTGGGTCGAGATGAACGGAGGGCGGTGGGGAGAATCGAACCGCGACGACCAAGACTCACGTCCAGCTGAGTCGCTTATACCATTCCGCCTGAACATACTGCCGTACAAGTCGTACGCAAAGACGCCCGAGACGACGAGCCACGCAGGGACAGGCAGGACGAAGAAGAGGAGGAACTTGTCGCGCGGGAAGACGGCGGCGAAGAACGAGACGATGCCATAAGCTGCGCCTGAGGCGCCGTGCGCCGCGTAGTTTGGTGACTCCTTGTTGAACAAGCGGTTCCAGAAGAGCGAGATGGCGGAGGCGGTCACACCCTACTCAGTCGATGATCGTCAGTCAAGAAATCGGGCAGCGCTCGCCAGTCTGCTAGGCAGCGTGAAGCGGGTATCAGAGGGACTCACGGCAAAAATGTAGAGCGAGAAGAAGCCCGTGTTGCCGAGAAGCGTGATGACACCGGGAGCGAAGAAGCTGGAATTCGAAACCGCAGAGGTCAGCCGAGATATGTCCAGGGACCGGCGAAGGAGCACGCACAAGAGCGACAACATGTTGAGGAGAATATGCCCCGTCATCTCGTGCGAGAACGTCGCGGTCAGCAGCGTCCATACTCGACCTTGCGTAAAGTTGTGCCACGAGACGGTGAAGTTGTCCTGCAGGAACCGCAGCCACGATATGTCGCGGAACCGGCGTGCAAGCTCGTAGCCGTACTTCCAGGCGGCAAAGACGGCGAGGTTGAGGGCGATTAAGGCGCCGACGACCCACATGGGGGGAACCGAGTTGAGGCGGTCTCGCCAGGTCGGTGCCCGCTCATTCTGCCACTGCCAATTGTTGCTCCTGTCATAGCCCGGCCTGCCCCTCGATGGTCCACCGTAGTACGACCTGGGTCCCCTCACAATGGCAGACGAGGCGAACGGCCGCGCTCCAACCGGTGTCCGCGCCGCATTCGACCGGCGGAAAGCCTGCCGCAAGCCCAGGAAGGTTGCAGACGGCCTCGCTATAGGTGCTGACCCGTACGAAGGAGTGAACGCGGCGCCCGGTCGGGACAATGTGAACGCGGTTGGGAAGCTAGCGGGGGCATAAGAGAGCTGGAAGAAGGCGGGTGCGATGGCGGGCGGTCTCGAGATCCGTGCCAGCAGTGTCCGCACCGCGCTCAGCGGTCCAGCGGCGGCCATGGCGGGTCTAGCGCTGGCGACGAGGAGTTCAACCTGCGCGAGGAGGGGTCGCGCAAATCCACTCGCTCCGTCACCGCTTTCTGGCTAGCTGAAAGTCTCGTCTGCACGCTGCGACGCTCAGGAATGGGCTGGATAGGCTCACGGATCGCGCCGGTGCGGGCGGTATTGCGGCAGTCCTCCTGGCAAGCGGCTGCGGGATACCTGGCGGTGTCGACGGTTGCGGCAGTCGTGACGAGCGTTGTGGACAGCGTAAGCGAATACAGGTGTGTCTGACTGTCCTCACGATCCCATCTGAACTGGCTGACCTCGACTTTGCAGGTTCCCTCATCCCCTCGTCTCGACGCAACTTCATCTCCTCATCTCGCTCGCCATCTTGACCGCCACTTGCCTTGCCGCGCGGTTACTCGAGCGATTGCAAGGTGGTCGACGAGCTTTGACAGGAAATGCTGCGCATCCTCGTTCTTCCTCGTCCATACGACCGCTCACCTCTTTCGCCTCGCTCCTCCCTGCGCCGCCGATCGCCTTGACTCTCTGGGCACACCTCACGCCCTACACTATCACAGCAGCTTTGTGCTCCACCTTCGCCGCTCTCCTCGACATCCGCGCCCACCGTACCCTCCACCCTTCGTTCTGGTCCTTCGCTCGGCTCCTCCCGGTCATCGTTACCGCCTTCACCGCGCTCATACTGCCGACACGTTTAATACCATCACCACTCGCGAGCGCACAAGCAGCAATTCCCAGCCTCGCCGTGGCAGCGACGCTTCTAGGTGGAGAAGGTGTCTCTTTGGAGGGTGGACGAGGGTCGTGGTCTTGCGCGTTGGGCTGGTCAGCAGCCGTTACGGGATGGATCATAGCTGTCCAGACGGGCATGGAGCATGAGGAAGAAGGAGATGCCGAAAGCCGCGGGGTGCCAGACGGTTCGAGCGAAAGGTAAGTCCGTTTCGTAGGCGTTCGACGATGGAGACTGGCACTAATGACTTGAAGTAGAACAACACCAACTGCGCCGCCCACAATCTTCATCCACCTCCTCCTCTCCGTGCTCCTGCTCGCCCTCCCGACCGCCCTTTCAGGCGAACTCGCCTCGATCCGACGATATCGGCACTACGGCTTCTTCGCCGAAATGGGCTTCTGGTTGCAAGAGTCCGTTACGTCTCTGTGCGACTTGGCGAAACTTGCTGCTTTCTGGCATCTCATCGCTGTTTGTGCACGCTCCCCGCTTCTACGCGAGCTGAGCTGACCACCTCGTTCTCACAGACCTGCGACACCCTCATCGCTTTCGTCGTGGTCGGCATCAAGGACTTTCTCCTTCCCCGTATCTTCCACCTCCTCCTCAACAACCCGCTCGATTCCCTCGCGCCCGGCGAAGCGACGCTCTCAATCCGACAACAACTGTTTGTCTTTGCGCTGGTTGCGGCATGGGTTGTCATGTCACGGACTGGGACGGAGGAGGCCGACGGCGGTCGAGGAAGGAGAAGAGAGTGAGGATCTTTTGCAGGTCAGGTCCGTAGTCTCTCATGTTGTTGAACTCCTATTCGTAATGCGCATGTTTGGCATTTGATGTGGCGCCGAACGCAGGTCAGAGTGAGCGAGTCCCCCTCGGAGAAGGGAGAAGGACGACAACACAGGTCCGGTTGTTCCAGTGTCAACTCGTTGGCGCCGAAGAGAACGTTGTCGACCGCTTCGACACCGACCATGAAGTTGTGATCCTGATTTGCCACTTCGTACTGTTGGACGAGGGCGTTAGCGCCGGTCGTTCCTTTCCTCGCCGCCCTCGCGCAGCGGAAAGGCGCCGAGAGACTCACCTTGTACGAGCCAGATCGTCCGCGCGGCCAAATACTGTGCTTCTCGCGCAGCTTGGGGAGGAGAACGGCGAGCTGGACGTTGCGCTAGAGCGAAGGGGTAGGGTGCGTTCGTTTCTCTCTCCTTCTCCTCCTCTCGCTCGAAGTCGTCTCGATTCGCGCCTTTCCGAGGCGCCTCTCAAGCTCGACAGTAGAGTGGCAATGGTTTTACAGGTATGTGGTACTGGCTCCCGAGCGCCGACAGTCAGCTGGACACCTGCCTTCGATCCTTTCGCACTCGCTCCACTTCCGTCTCCCTTCTCCCCTTCCACTCTCCCGGCATCTGTCTTTTCTAGCCTCGCTCGAAATGATCTCGGTATGGGCTCGCGTTCCGAGACGCGCGGTGAGCTCGATTGTATGCTGAAGATCGCTTCACAGGTCGATTCGCTCCCTTCTCCCAGCCGATCCGCCAACTGAAGCTGCAACCCGACAACCTTCTCGTTCCACCGCTTCTGACTTTTCCGCCAGCTTTGCGCGTCCGTCTGTTCACTATGTTGCTGAGAGGTCTCCGGAGAAGAACGTGGGTTCCGCCGCAAAGCAGGCCGAGGACCTGTGTTGGCGGATAAGGTTGAACATCCGCATCCGCAAGAACGTCAGGCATGAGACGAGAAAGCGAGCGGTAAATTATCGTTGGCTCGCGTCCACGCTCCTCGAAGGGAGCGAGGATCGCGAATCGCCGCTGTCGTCGAGGACAGCTGCGCGCGCCCGGCAGCTCGGCGGGCACGCGGCTGAAGAGGCAGGACGTTTTCGCTACACGCAGCGAGTTGAGACGAAGCGATAGATGCGAAAGAGCATCACTGTCGAACGCGCTTTGACAACGGTGGGGACGTCGGGACACACGCGTACTGTAGTTGCGCAGCGGACGAGTTCCGCGAACGCACCGAATTGTCCTGCGCGTGCGCTATTAGCCACGGCCTCATAGAAACGTGCGAAATGAAAGCTGAGAAGAAGCGTCCAGGAAGAGGAAGGGAACTGGCGAGCGAGTAGAGCGGAGTGAAGGTGCGAGGCGCCCAAGTCCGCAAACGGCAACAGTCACGCTGCAGCGGCAGCGATTCGAAGGAATGTCTAGTTGTGATAGCAAGAGAGGAGAGACACTGCAGCAAACATGGTAAAGACAGGCGGGACGAAACGAACGGACGGGGCGAAGTCCTGCACTCCCCGAAAAATCTCCTTTCTACATGCGCTCAGAGACGGCGCTCCGTGTTCCTGCGGCCGTTGACGTACTGCCGAACACAGGTCAGAGTCAGTGAGCTGCGCTCGGAGAAGAGAGGGAGAACGAGGACAACTCACGTCCGGTTGTTCCAGCGTCAATTCGTTGGCGCCGAAGAGAACGTTGTCGACCGCTTCGACACCGACCATGAAGCTGTGATCCTGATTCGCCACTTCGTACTGTTGGACGAGCACGTTAGCGTCGGTCGTTTCTTTCCTCGCCACCCTCGCGCAGCGGAAAGGCGCCGGGAGACTCACCTTGTACGAGCCAAATCGTCCGCGCGACCAGATGCTGTACTTCTCGCGCAGCTCGGGGAGGAGGACGGCGAGCTGGCCGTTGCGCTTCAGCGAAGGGGTGGGGTAGCCTGCGCGAAATGACGAGCGTCAGTAGTGAGCCGAAGGAAGGTCGTGGAAAATCCCCAGCGCACCGTGGTGGAACTTGCGGTGGTAAGTCGAGACTATCTCGTCGTCGGGCTGGAGCAAGCCCGTGTTGACGAGTCCCTGAATCGACTCGGCGAGGAGGTTGGCCTCGTCGACAGGCTTCTGGGTCGACTGCGAGACCTCGAGCATGAGCGACCAGTACGGTCCTGCGCACTCGGTCTTCGTGTCGACGTTGGACGAGAGCTTGGGGTCGGCAGTCTGAATCGTGCGGAGCTTGACGTCGGCCTGAGGGCAATTGTAGGGCGAGTAGTTGGAGAAGACGGTCGCGCGGTAGAAGGGGCAGTCATCCTCGGGAAAGTAAAGCCAGCACTTGTCGCCAATACGAGGGGGAAGAACGCCGCGGATTCCGACGCCGATGACGTGCGTCGACGAGTAGACGAGCTCGCGAGAGGTCGAGCGGAGGTTCTCGAGCTCGTCCGCCATCTCTGTGATCTGGTCGAGCGGCATCGTCGAGATCATCGAGCGGTACGAAATGGTCGTGCCGTCCGAAAGGTGCGCAATCTTCTTCGACGCCTCGATCTTCTGGACCGACTTGCCGAATTGGAAGCGCTCCTGAGGAAGCGTCTTGGCGACCGCCTTCCAGATACCGCCGGTTCCGTCGCGCGCAGGGAAGCGGAAGGTCGCGTTCGGGCCCCAGTTGCCGGCAACCTTCTTGTTGAGGACGTTTGAGACGACGAGCTTGAGACTCGGCGCAGCGACACGCTCACCGAGCCACTCGCATTGCATCTGCGGGACAGACGACGGTCAGCTTGGAACGTCGAAAGGTCGAGAGCACGGGGACGAACCTCAGTCGTCGGCGTCGCCCAGACTTTGAAGTTGTACGGGCGCATGAAGAGGTCGGCAAGACCGACACCTGTTCGCAGGCGAGGTCGGTGCGAGCTGATACGCCGGACGGAAACGAGCGGACGCACCCATCATGCGAACGATCCACTCGTCAAAGTTCCTGGGCTTGGTAGCCGCACGAACGCGCTCCTCGGCAGCGTCAATCATGCCCTCGATGCATCGAACCTGCTCCTCAACGGGAAGCATCGTGATGTTGTTCTGCGAGTCAAAGGAAGCAAGGTCTGTCAATGGTACCGCTTCGTAAACGTTCCTTGCGACTTTCGCCGCCTTGAAAGCGATGGAGAGGGCCATGGAGACGCACCTGGTAGGGGTAGGGAACCCAGACGCCCTTCGAGCGAACGTACGAGACGCGCTCGTGCTCATACCAGTCATCAGGCTTGGGCAGCGCCTCGTTGATGCAGTCGTCAAAGTAACTGCGTGTGCGACTCGTCAGTGTCTTGACGACTTTGAGCGTCTCCGTCGACAATGTCTCCTCCGCTTCGTCGATCGCAAAAAGTCCCGGACATCCGTGAGAGACGGCGGGGAACTCACAGGTAGTGCGAGAAAATGACATGTCTGCGGCGCAGGACGAACGACAAAGTCAGCTCAACGGCACGCGGAGAACGAGCGATTTCTAGCGCCGCCAACGGCGAGTGCGGAGGAGGAGGAAATGGGGTGCGCACCCTCCGACGTCGAAGAGGAAGCCCTCGGGCGTGACGTCTGTCGAGGCGAGCCCACCAGCCTCTGCCTGAGCGTCGACGACCGTGAAGTTGGTGTGCTTCTGCGAAACGTGGCGAACGAGCGAGCCGTTTCAGCGGGACCTTGGGAAACACGCGACGAAACCTCCGACATCGCGCGCAGGGAACGGGAGAGACGGACCAGCTGGTGGAGACGCTTGGCAGCACCCAGTCCGGTCGGTCCTGCGCCGACAATCACTGCGGGCGAGGATAGGTGAGTGTTGGACGTGGCTGGCCCCGGGGGACGCGTTCGAGTCGCGCTGGACTGGCGGCGGCGAGCTCTGAGGAGGGCAGGGCGTACAGACGTCGACACTCTGAGTGGGAGCGGTGGCAACCATCGCACAAGCCTGCGAAAAAGGAGAAAGTGGACGAGAGTGAAGGAGAGAGAGCGGCGAGAGCAAGAGCGCGAGCAGATCGGAACATCCGACAAGCGAATCCAGAACGCAGCGAGAGACAGGGGGTAACAGGCGACTGCGAACGACAATTGCAAGGTGGCGCACGCCCCTTCTACTGCAGCTTGACCGGGCCATTCCACCGCGGTTCGACAGACCTGCGCGCGTAGGAGAGGTCAGCGAGGCCAGGTTTGCAGAGAGGTGTGGCGGCGACTCACGTATCGCCAGTGAAGTCGTTGCTGCCAGGCTCTCTCTCGTCGTTGAACAGCCGTCCGTACTCGAGAAGGAGCCTGAGGGGCATGCCCCGTCAGCGCTTCCGAAGCGAACGACGAAAGGAACCATGCGGTAACGCACCTGAACTGATAAGCCTCGAGGTCGGCCCACCTGTAGCACTGCTTGACCCACTCCTTGCCAGCGACGGCGATCTCCTTCGCGAGGTCATCGTGCGCACCTTCGCCGTTGATCCCGCCGCGGTAGAACGCGAGGATGTCCCACATGTCGGCGTAGTCGACCTGCGTGCGCGAAGGGGTGAGCTGCGGGTCCAAAAAGAGCGTACAGGGACAGACGAACCTGCATCGGGATGAAGTGCAGCCAGGCTTTGTGGACAGGGAGGAGTGATCAGCAACGAGAGCTGGCGATACGACGCGGCTCATCAACGCACGGACAGCCCAATCCTGTACGAGCAGACATGTGAAGTCAGTTAGACCGCCGATCGTGAGGCATTTGGCATGAGCTCACCGTCCAGAACTCCGGGAAGATCGTCGCCTTGACGACAGCGGCGTTCGAGCTGCATGGTGCGCGTCAGAGGGTCGAGCTGGAGGATCAGTGCGAACATATGGACGCACAGCATGAGGCGGCGAAAACGACCAGACCAGCTGTTGCCATCAACGTCTGCAGACCTCGCCTTCAGGGTCAGCCATTCCCGCCCAGCTCGCTCAACGATGGACGACGGCAGCGTACCGAGCACAAACTTGTACAAGCTCGCCCGATCGAACGACACGCGCTTGTCGTAGCCCTGGAACACCTCGAACATCTTGTCGCACGTCCCGTCTTCCTTCACGCACTGGACGGGCGGGCCGACCATCCCTGTATCAAGGAAGAGCGGGTTGAGGCGGTAGTTGGGCACTTCAACCGAGCGCATGACGTCGTTCTCGTCCGTGACGGTGATATTGCGGAACCCGTCTTCTTGGTGCGAGAGGAGGTGGAGTCGAGAGCGCTGTGAGGTGCGCCACGGCGTCTTACTCTCCCACAAAGGGCCGGACGTCTGGCCACGCCAATGTAGGCTTGTGAAGGGTCGGTCCTCCCACGCCGGGTCGTGTTGCGACTCGAGCTCGAGCTGCTCGACGATGAGGGCGTGGACGTCTCCGAACGTCGTCTGTACTCCGGGTGTGAAGAGCGGCATGACACGAGTTGGGTGGTGTTCAAAGACCCACGAGGTCGTGGCGTGCGTGTGGCGATAGTGAGGCGCGTAGCAGACGTCCATGTAGCCCTTGAAGTCGCCGACGAGCGAGCCGATCGATCCTTCCGGGTGCTCGGGCATCTCGAAACCTGTCGCCTCGAGTGAGGCGTGGTAGCCGTAGCCTTCGAAGCCGAGCTCGCGGGCGGGACTGCCGGGAGGACAGAAGATCGGGTAGCCCCAGTGTGGGAACGGACCGCGCTCCTTCGGCCAGAAAGGAGGCTCGTCGTCGTCGTCGTCTGCAGAAGTGCCAGATGAGCGAGTGAATATCGGGCAGCAGACCAAGCGACCCACATTCGCCCTTCTTGGCTAGCTCCTCGAGCCTGATCCGCTCCTCCGCCGCAACCGCAATCCTCGCTCCGTCGTGCCCGTTGTAGACGATCGTCATATCGGGCAGGAAGTGCGCGAACCGGCTCATGAGGAACTCGACGCCCCTCGCACGGTCGTGATGCGCGAGGGGGCCTTCGCGGAGGACCTTGCCCTTCTCGACGCGGATCGTCCAGGTCGTGTCGACGACTTCCTGCATAACTTCGATGCGCTTGCGCAAGACATTGGGCTTGAAGGCGCGGTACATGAGGAGGTCCTTGTCAATCAGGTCGAATTCGTCGATCAGGAGGACCTTGTGTGCCTTTGCGAAGGCGTACCTGCGGGCGCAAGCGATGAGCACACAACGATGAAGCAGGGCGAAAGTAAAGCACCATCGGTCAAAGCCCTTCGGAGGATTCCGCCCATTCCGCCGCTTGTACTCCTTGACAGCCTGCGCAAAAGTCCGGCTCTGCGAGTTCCTCAAGTCGTCCCATTTCTGCTTCGCTTGGGCCATGAGAGCCGGGACTGGATGAGGCCTGCCCTCCTCAAGTTTGATGCGCGAGTCGATGCCGACGGGCGGCAGCTCCTCAGGCTTGAGCGGAGCAGCCTTCCTGGAGACGGGCTGCTGTCCGAGACCGTCTGCGCCGCCGACGAGGTTGTCCGCGCCGAGTGGAGCCTGCTTCAAGCCTGCCCCTCGCCACCGTATCGCATCGGCCGCTCGTTGCGGAATGTAGGGGCCGACTGCGCCTTGAACGCGCAACTTGACGGACTGAGACCGGGGCGACGTCGAGTAGGTGAGGTAAAGGAGGATGAAGGTGACAAGGCCGATAATAGGAAGGAGAGGTCCTCGTCGTCCGAGAAGGTAGAAAGGACGCAAGGCAATGTTGCGAGCGAGGATGAGCGGGGATGCTGGCCCTCTTCGCCCCGCTCCTTCCGAATAGAACGGCCGCGTAGGCGCTGCACCCGCACGCTTCCCAAAAGTCGGCAAGTGTCCATCGCGGTCCTTCCTTCCATCGCTCGCTTTGCCGCCGCCGAACCAGCTCGACCACTTCGAAGTTGGAGAAGGCGGAAAGGCGGCTCCAGTCGAACTCTTGCGATGATGCCGCCCGAGCTGCGGCGTTGCACCTACTCGAGGGGTCTGCGGCACGCGCCCTGATTGTTCGATCCAGGGAGAAGGAGGGACGTTGAAGCCGTTTCCGGGGAGAGACGAGACGGGTGTCGAAGCTGTCCCGTGGCAGGCAGAGGGTCAGCTTATCCGGCGCTGCATGTAGACGGCGTGCAATGCTCACCGGTATCTCCCACCACCGATGTGCGCCTCCCCGCGCCCGTGTTGAGCGGTTCCATCTCTCCCAAATGAACCAACTTTGTGTTGAGCGAGAGAGCGGTGTCGCGACGCCGGGCGTGATCGACTGGACGCGAACGGTGCAGGAGCCCGCAATCAAGCGCGGCAGATGCCCAGCGAGCAGCCGGAGCGAGGCACTGCGGGTGGACGACGTCGAAGAGGCGACTCACGCTGGCGCGAAGGTCAAGTTTGGCCAAGTCGTGAAAGTGCTGGGGCGAAGTGTTAATGCAGGAGCGAAGGATGAATGGCGGGCGGAGAACGACGAGCGGGAGAGGAGTCGAGCGGTCTTCGACAGACATTGTCTTCCTCGTCCCGAAACAGGAGAAGTCAGTGTTGCAGATTCCGCGTCCGGCCCAACTCATGCTCTTGGCAGTCTACGATTCGGGCGCTACCGTCTCCCTACCCATTGCCGCTGCTTCGCGATTTCCCGACTCTCCAGAAGGCGAAGTCTCGTCCCGCTCGTCCGCCGCTCCGCCTTCCCCTCTGCCTCCAGCCTGCTTCGTCGCCGCCAGCGTCTTCTCCAGCTCTTCCACCTGCTCCTGGAGCTCCTTGACCTGCCCGAGCAGACCCCGCCTGACCTCGCGCAGGACGTCGACCTTCCTCTCCCAAGCCCGCCTCTCCTCCTCGCTCGCCTGCTCGCGCTCGTCTCGCTCGGCCGCATCGCGTTCGGCATCCCTGACCTGCTCCGCAAGCGACTTGATCACCTCGTCGCGCTGCTTGAGCTGCCCGATCAGACGGCTGACTTCGCCGCGCAAATACTCGACCTCGAAGGAGCCGCCCTTCGAAACGCTGCTGGAGGAGTCGGAGACGACTTCGCGGAGGTGAGAGACGAGGCCATCGATGGTGAGCGGTACGAGGCGGTAGGCCGGCAATGGGCGAGGCGGCGTTTGCGGGCGAGGGAAAGATTGCGGACTGGCCAGGCGCGCTCGATGAGGGAGAGCCGGCGGTCGACCGGGAGAGACGTCGTTAAGCAAACTTATAGCAGAGCGAGCGTCGACGTCGACTTCGAGTAGGCGCTGCGAAGAGGCGGCGGAAGCGAGGTTGACGTCTTTGGCGATAGTGCTCGCGTCGCGAGGCCGGTCCTCCACACGGGCGACTTCGTCAGTCGGCGGAAGGACAAGTCTCGCCATTGCGGCTTCGGGGTACGCGTCGGGTCTGGCTAGATTGTTCAGGTCGGCGGGAGGAGGGTCGACCCTGCGGGTTGCAAAAGCGTCAGTCTTGCTTATGATTGATCGAAAGGAAGTCTCGACGCACAACGTATTGTCGGCGTCCTCATCCGCATCTTCGTGCAGCGCTCGACCCGCATCTCTGGCCAGCTCCTCGCGCTCCTGCAACAGCTCCTCGTCCTCCTCAAATGCGTCCGCGTCCATCCCTTCCAGGTCAGCGATCAACTTCTCGACAGTTTGTTGTTGCTCGCTCGTGAGATGCGCGCTGGCGGAAGACGGCGGAGGTCGTGTACCTGCTTCGGCCGACTCGGAAGCTCCGTGAGTACCCTCAGCCTCGGCAGGCTGGCGCATTAGGCGAGTCACAAGTTGCGTGGGAAGCTCAATTGAGGAAGGAAGCTGGCGGAGCGGTGAGGTGTGCGCGGAAAGAGCAGGGGCTTGTCCCGACTCGTCCGACTGCTTGATCACGCATGTCTGCGGACGAATAGGAGACGACTGAAGCTGGCGGGTGTCGGCTGCGAAGAGAACAGCAGACAGTTTGGCAGGCGTCGATGCGAAAGCAACTGGCGAAGGAGACGTCTCCCCCTCCGGCTCGATGGGGTTTCCGTCCTCGTCAAAGTCAGGAATCACGAAGACTGGCTCAGGTCTACGTCGCTTCGTCAAAACATTCTCCTTCGTCTCGTCAGGAAGCGATGCAGTGGTCGAAGAGCGCTTGCGGCGGAGCGCGAGAGCTGGCGAAGGGTCGGGGCCGGCGGCATTGTCAAACTGCTTCGATGAACGCGCAGTCTTATTCGGGCGGCTCGGACCCAGCGACGAAGGATCACTCATCGTCGTCGGGTCGAGCTTGACGACTGTCGTGCCCTTGTAACGAAAACGCTGGAGAGTAGCGAGGGTAGTCGAAGGTCCCGCGTCCTCGGTGTTGCTGCGCCTTCGCGTTGGCTGCGACTTCTGCGCACTCGTCTTGCGAGTCAGAAAAGACTTCGTCGCGCGACTGCCGGGCGGCACGGGAGCAGCAGAACCTCGCCTCTGCTCCTTGTCGACCACGGCCCGCAAAGGACTCGCAGGCGGTGCGTGTTGGAGCGAAGGATCGTCCGCTAGTTTGTCTACTGCGCTGGATGGCTCGCGAGTCGGTGCGCGGCGCGATGAGCTGGCTATGGGCATCGTCGGGCGATGAAGAAGCGCTGTTGGCGTGAACGAAGGGCTATCCTGATGATAGCGAGGCGTCTGGTCTGTAAGTTGAAAACGTTGCGATACTGCACAGCGCTAACAGCGAGAGGAGGCAGGGGATTACGATTCGAGAGTCAGAGAGACGAAGACGGACGCAAGCGGCCGAGGTTCGAACGACGCAAGCGCAGCACGAACCGAGCACGATACCAAGTCGAGCCTGCACAAGAGAGTGAAATACAACAAGCGATGGTGGGGAATCGCGAGCCAGAACTACATGAAGGAGGAGAGGAGAAGGCTTACTATGGATTCAGTTCTCCTTACCCGCAGGGATCGCCAAAGCTTGCGTCAGCCGAAGGTTCTCCCGAGTGGCCATGGTGATGTCGTACTGCGTGGCGGCGAGCGGGAGAGCAGTAGAGGGCGTGGAGAAGAGGCGGACGACAATCTGAGGCACAGAAGCATGTGCTGGCGGATGGCGATGGGGATCGAGCGTTCGGGGTGACGGACGAGCTTGGCAGTCTCCTTCATGACGACCGCCCTTACATCCTCGATCAGCTTCGCCTTGTATACGTACCGTTCCGAGCGGTAGAGCTCCGCAATCTGATCCGCAATCTCCTCCTCGGTCATACCTGCCACCTCGCTCGCGTGACTCCACAGGCTCGCGATTTCGCTGCGGTGGTCGACAAGCTGGCTCTTTTGGCGATCCGAGTAGGCTTTATTGTCGACGATCTCCAGAACGGATCGGATGACAGCGAGATGACGATGGTAGTTGTCGTGTGGGATTGGAAACGGAAGGTCGGCGCAACCATCGGCGATTGTTCGGCGAGGTTCATGCGAAGGCTGCGTGCGTTGAACAGCGTCAACGAGATTATGAGGCGGATTGACGAGTTAGTTCGGTAATTTGGTACCACTCACGTTCTGCTGAGCGAGGTATTGCAGCGCAAGCCATCGTTTCGAGATGCGCAGTTCCTGATCAGGGTTGGAACGTGTCCGCCGCGCCCGAAACGACGGAAGGAGGCTCTGACGCACGTCTTCCAGCATTGCGGGCAGTGGAGCTTACGCGAAGTCATTAAGAGTCGCCTCGTCCGCCTGCGTCTCGGCAATCCAGTCAGGAAGGAGGGTATTGCGGATGAAGGAGACTGTAGGAGGTCGACACCGCTTCCTGAAGAGCGATCCGTACTGTCCCGTGAACTGTACTTTCAAGTAGACGTTAGACCAGCTGCAAAGATCGTGAAGATGGACGAGGAAACGTCTCACCCGCTTCAATGCCTTTTCCTCCTGCTGCACTTGTCCGCATTGCCAGAGCGTTGGCTCCGCGGTCAAGAAAGCGACCCATGTGGTCTCCTCGCCCGCACGGCGTTGGGGAGACTGAGGGAGGCTGTAGGCTTTTTAGACGACGGAGGGTTGCCTCCCGTTTCGCCGGTCAAGGTTGGTAGCGCTACTCGATCATCGGACAAGCGCTACTCGATCGTCGGACATGTCGAGATACGGTGCAGCAGCAGGTATGTGTGGCTGGCGGTGATGTAGTGTGTGCGGGATGGCGCCCGCATGCGTCGCATTGCAGAAAACTGGTGCGTCGGCAGGACGAGCGGCGGGCAGCGCAGCTGAGCACGAGGTGAAGGTGCAGTAGCAGATGCAAGGCGACAAGTCAGGGACTTTGTCCTTGGACCGGAAGGTGGTGCAAATAGGGGAGGGGGATGAGATGGAGAGGTTGGAGCAGCTGATTCGAGGGAATTCAACCAATGGAGATCGGCTACGATAGCACAGTCAGCGATGCGTGGGGAACAGAACAGGTCGAGACGCACTCGGTGTCGAGACTGGTCGTACCGTCGCACTCGTCGAGGCTGTGAGGGAAGGAAGTTAGCGGACCAAGGTTCCCACCACTGTGCACTCACCTCGAGTGGACGGAGGACTATATCCTTCGACTGTCGGTATCTATGACAGTATACTGCGGAACCGGAAGGAGCGCCATCACCGTCAAAGACCGGTTAAACAAGCCGGAGAGAGGGACTTACCTGCATCCTCGAGCCATAACGGTCTGCACCCTCCCAGCCTGACCTTGCTTATTCTCCAGCGGCACCGACAATGCTTCCGTAACAGTCTTCCCGACAGTCCAAGCCCTCGCATCGCCCTCGTCTCCATACTGCGCCAGGAGACGCTCAGCGGTCGACAACTCTCGCAAGAGCTCCTTTAGACGCACGGCCAGTTCGGGTCTTCGGATTCAAGGTATCGGACCTGGGGCAGCTGACGAACGATTCCATGCGAGGCTTGTCTGAGTCGTGCTAGGGATGGAGTGATGATGTTTTGGCGTCGCGACGGGCGAGGGATGAGAGACGATGTTTCGCAGGCGAGAAAGGAGCTGTGAGAGCGTCTGAGAGCAGTATTCAGCTCTCAACCTCGACAGGCAAGCGAGAACAATCGATAGAAGTGAGCGGGAGGAGGCGAAGCCGGACGGAAGCGAGGGAGGAGGACGGCCATCTTCGCTCTCCGCTGACGAGGCTGAAAACGATGATGCTATGCACGCGAAAAAGAGCGCCAATCTACGACGAAAGAGAAAGAACTGCTGCGGGGGGGGATACTGACCAAGAATACGTACAACCGAAGGGGACGAAACGACGAGGACGAACTGTCCGTGCGAGCGAGGGCGTGGTGGAGCGTGTGCGGAGAAGGGAACGAGTATGACAACATGCGATGCGAGATAGGGGCGGTTGTGTAGGTGCGGGCATTCGAGGGGAGTAATGGGTCGTAAGGTAAGTCGGCAGCCAGCGCGTGTCCCGGGATGTGCAGGCGGGAGAAAAAAGCGAAGCCGGTCGCAATGGCGTGACGCAACGGGGAAGAGAGTCGCCCGGGGAGTTTTGAGGACCGGTTCGGAGGCGGGAGAAGGGAGAAGGGATACATGGCGGGTAGTCGCGGTCGTAAGTCGTCAGTTGCTAGCGAGTCGAGTCCAGTCGAGGCGAGGCGCGTCGAGTCGTGAAGCGCAGAGGGATGAAAGGAGGGTGGTGATGAGCGGCGTCGAGGGGTTGGGCGAGGAAGTCGGCAGGAAGTCGTGACTACCTCCTTCTCACGCTGCCACCGCCTCCGCACCCTCCTTCCTATGCCTTCTCTCCTTCCTCTCCTTCCTCGCCCCGGGCCCAACGTCCACCACCATGGTCGGCCCACCCGCCAACCCAGGCGTCCCAACCGGCGTCAACCCAGGCGACGCCGATGGCGTCCGGTGAAACCCATCTTCGGCTTCGGGCCACGGCAACCACGCGGACTGGCCTTCGAGGTCGAGCGATTTCGATTCCCGCATCGAGCGGAAGTTGGTTTGCTCGGCGTTTCTGCGGCTCATCAAGAAGTCAGCTCGTCAGTTCGGTCTTCTCTCACGATGGGGAGGGAAGGAAAGGTGGCGCACACGACCAGCGGGATAATAGGCGGCTTCTGGTGCCTCAACAACCCCCAATTGATATTGGCAAACCACCGATGCTGTTTGACCTCACTCGCGCCGCTCTGGCTTCCCAATCTCCGATTCTCGTCCTTGATCAAGAGCTTCTTGATAACGCTCTTGCAGAGGGTGGTCGTGGCTGGGTGGTCGGGGAAAGAAGGCTCATTGCGGAGGACGTTGGAGAAGGTTGCGTGACGGTTCGGGCCTTTGAAAGGCGTGCAGCCGTAGAGCATCTCGTACACGAGAATGCCGAACGTCCACCTGCCGGCGAGCAGACAAGCATGATCAGCTATGAGCGGAGAGTGAAGCGGGAGGGAGGCGGCGAACGCACCAATCGACGGCCGAGCTGTGCCCTCGCCCATTGATGACCTCGGGACAGATGTACTCTGCGCAAGGACGACTCCAACAATGATCAGCGCCTCAACTATACGCGGAGGAACACGCCAAACGTCAGGCGAATCCTTCGCACTTACCCTCCGTCCCGACGAACGAATTCGTCCTGAAATCCGCAATGCAGCTCTTCGTATCGACGAGCGGCACCCCATTAGGCGTGATTAGTTTGATAGCAGCTGGAGCGCCGCCGAAACCGTTTGGGTCGGATTGTTTCGAGAGGTCAAAGTCGGAGAGCATGATGTGGCCTGTTTCGTGCAGGAGGATGTCTGCGCGCGACAAGTGACGACCTCGTTAATACTCCTCCCAACTCACAAACGAACGCGCGGACGACGCACTCTCCGGCTTCAAATCCCTATAAATGAACCCCATCAAATGAAGATACTCCAACGCCGCCACGACCTCTGCCGCGTAAAACTTGGCGTCTTCTTCGGGGAGGCACTTGCCGGGACGGGTTTGGAGCGCCCGGAAGAATTCGCCGCCGAGGCAGTACTCCATGCCTGGTGGGTGGGAGGAGGTTAGCGAGCGAGCCACGAAGGCTGACTCGCGAGAGGATGCGAGGAAGAGGGCCAGTGACGTGGGGGAGAGGAGGAGAGGCTGAGGGAGAGGAAGTGGAAAGGGAAGGGACGCACAGAGGTAGAGGTAGTCGTCGGATTGGAACGAGTGGTAGAGCGTGACGATGAAGGGGTGGTTCGAGCCAGCAAGGATCTCCTGTGGACGTGTGACCCCATTATGCATCCCTCGTCAGCTACCGCTCGAGAAGGTGGCAGGAAGAGGGAAGATCGCATACGCACCTCCTCGGCCAGCGCGCGCTTGACCTTGTTCCTCTTGATCATCTCCCTCTTACTCAAGACCTTCATCGCAAACAACTTCTTAGTCTGTTTCTCCCTCACAAGGTAGACCTTTCCCACATCTCCTTTTCCCAGCAGGCGAATTTTCTGGAATGAGGAAGGCCCGACCTGAAGGTCTCTGACGCGAATGGAGGAGGAGGAGTAGGTTCTGCGGAAGGCGGCGCGGGGCGAACCGGGGAGACCGCCGGCGTTCAGGGAGGGGGAGGGAGGGGCGAGGAGGGAGGAGGAGGGGAGGGAGGGAGATTTGCTGCTGATTTGTGGGGAGGAGCGGGAGCGGGTTGGCGAAGGCACTGTCGACGTCTGTGAAGCCTGGCGAACCATTTCCGACGCGGCGCCGGTGCCGTTGGACGAGGAAGACGAGCCGGAACTCGATTTTGTCCCGTCAGAGTTGGTCGACCTCGTCGCGCTCTCCTTGACCTTCTTCTTCAACTTCTCCTCCGCCGACCCCGATCCAAACGATACGCCCGAATCATGCAACTCTCCAACCGGTATCACTCCCGTCGGAAGCGGCGGTACGCCCTCGTCCGACCCCGAGTTTGCCCTGAAGGCGTTCTTCGAGGCCTGGTAATGGTGGGACGAGAACACTGAGCCGTTGAAAAGGGCTTTGGTGTTGGGCACTGAAGCGACGCGGCGCAGGAAGCGGACGGCGCTGAATCCACCAGAGGAGGACGAGCCGACGGGATTGCTGGCGAATCGTTGAGAGGGCGTCGAGGCGTCTCCCGCGCCTCCGACGCCTGAGCCGGACCCACTCCGTCTCCGTCCGCACTGCGAGCGAGACAACGACCGAAACTTGTCCATCTTGCGCGAGGAAGCCGAGTGGGTCTCCTTGCCCGACATCGAGAGCGAGCCCGACTTCCAGCTCTTGTTACTCAGCGCAGGACTGGACGTCCCACTCGCACTTACCGCATGTGCTCCGAAATATCCGTCCATGATGCCGGCATTCGTCCCGCGCGAGAGTTGCAAGCCGGGCGAAGCGGAAGGCGCAGTCGAGGCGAACGAGGTCGAACGGGTCGTCCCTCCTCCCGGCGTCGAAGGTGGCCGGAGCGATCTCGCCGAATTTGCGAGTGCGTTGTTAGACGAGTTGCTCGCCCCTGCCCCGGCGGTGAAGAACCCGCCCCTGTCGCCGTCGCCGGTGCCGTCTGCACCGCCTTGTCCCGTCGAGGGTGCGGAAGTCGAAGTCGCCGCGAGTGGTGGAGAAGACGCGGCTGAGTTTTTGCGTGAGAGACGCCCCACCATGCGTTTCCAGGGCGAGGGTGAGGGAGGGGGCGAGGCGGAGCGGGGGTTGGGCGCTGGTGGGGTGGAGGAGGACGAGGGGTCCAGTATGGCCATGGCGGGCAGGAGTAATCTAGTTCTCCGAAGTCTAGCACGGTGCACAGTCTCAGCAGCAGCAACAGCAGCAGCAATCGTGGTCGAGGTCGACGGCGGTCGAGGGGAAGTCGAATGGCACCAGGGGGAACGAGACGGGGTAGTTCACTCACGGTCGCTCTCCTTCTGACGAGCCGTGTACATTGACACTCTATTCGACGCTGCTCGACAGACTTGGCTGGCTTGGCCTGGTCTGAACGAGCGAGGCAAGATGCGCGAGCGGTTCGACGCGACGTCCGTCTCCTCGACCCGTGCAGACTTCGGACTGGGCCCTTACTAGTCGCAGTGCATTCATATGACGCCTAGCCTCGACCGCAGAGCTCCGGCGCCGGTCGCGACGACCGGTCAAGACGGATGATCACGCCTTCCTCACCTCTTCTCTCCCCTCCGGCACACCTCGCGCTCCCTTCGGGCCAAACGCACCCAGGCATCACAGGTGAGCACCACTCGGGACTTTCTACGGCGCGGTTAGCGCAATGGCGGGCGTTGGGCGCGTAGGAGAGGCGTTCCGAGGGGCGATGGCGAGCGAGGACGGCGGAAGCGCTCTCACAGACGCCACACGTCTCGAGGGGCCTTTCATGCAGCGGAGAAAGTATCGAGAAACGTACTGACACCGTCTGCAAACCCTCGCTAACGCAGGAGACGTACCCTTTCATCGAGCCTCGCCTCTCCCTCCCTCTTCCTCTTCCCCTGCGCACGTCCCGCACTTCACGCAATATGGTCGCCCTCCAGTCCCTCCACACGCTCATCGAGCAAGATGCGCTCACCCACTGCTCGGCCGTCTTCACCTATGACTCGACCCCCTCTTCACCCTTCGGCTCGTCCCTCCCTTCTCGCACGAGCGACAGCCGCGTCTACCCTATGCAAGTCCGTGCAGGCGCTGGATCAGCACTCGTCGGATTCGTCGAGTCTGCTGCGTTCACGAGTAAGGGCGCCGCTCAGGGAGGCGCCGATAAGCCTGTTGCGGTCCTTGCTGGGTCCGAGGCGTTCCTCGCACTCGTTCCTTCGCTCCTCGCCCTCCCGGAACCGTCTAAGCGCCCGGCTCTCAACATCCACGTCTCGACTCAGACGTCGTCCCTCGCCCCCAGCAACTCGAACGAAGGAGAGCCCACTCTCGCCCAAGTCCCGGACCTCGCAGCCGTCCTCTCAGGTGCCAGACAACTCCGCGAAGGAGGCTGGCAAGGAGCTGTCGTCTTCTCCGAGACGCCCGAGGAAGCAACCGTCGTCGGTACAGCGCTTGCAAAGGACGCCGGCGCGGACCTCGTCAACGTTTTCGACGGCTTGACCGCCGGTCGCCAGCTCGCTCCTCTCTCGCCCGCTTCGGCCGTCGGAGCGAAGACCCTTGATGCGGCACTCGAGGCACACCACGTCCCCTACTTCTCGTACACCGGCTCGAACGTTGCCTCGAACGTCCTCGTCCTCCACGCTTCGACCTACTCGGCCGCAGCCAAAGCCGCCATCCTGGCCTCGTCGATGATCGAGGACGTCGGAATCCTCACCATCCGCGTCCTCCAGCCGTGGAACAGCCAGGCGCTCTTCGCTGCCCTCCCCAAGTCGGTCAAAAGCTTGTTTGTCTTGACGGACGAGGGAGAGGCCAGTGGGCCGCTGTTCGAGGAGGTCCTCGGGTCGGTTCTGGAGCAGGGCGATGCCGCGATCAAGGTCCGCGCGTTGCCGGTCAAGAAGGACGAGGTCCCGACTGTCCAGGATTGGGCGGCGAGGATCGCAAAGATTGCCGGTTCCAAGCCTGGTGAGTTCTCGCTAGTTCCTCTCCTGCTTTCTTGGAGCGAGTTACTGACTCTCCCATTGCCCACAGCCCCGCTCAAGTCGCTCCTTCCGTCGCACGCCAAGCTCGCCGTCTGGTGGGACCTCGACTCGAGCGCCGGCTCGACCGAGCGCGTTCCGTCGACTCTCGCGCACACCTTTCTGGCTCCCAACACAGGGGTCAGCGCCAAGCTCCAAGTCACGTACGACAACTTCCGCCAGGGAGGCGTCCAGCACGCCGCGCTCCTTCTTGAACAGGCTGGGAAGGCTAGTACCGAAACCACGGTCGCTTCGGTCGTCGCGACTACCGCTCCGTCACTTTTGTACATTGGAGCGCCGCAGAGCGTCTTCAAGGCTTACGGACCCTTTTCGGCTCAGACGGTTGACAAGGACACTCGTGTCGTTGTGGCGGGTAACTGGACCGCCGAGGACTTTGCGACCAAACTTCCGTACACTCAGCGTAAGGCTCTCGTCGACATCGCCGCTGGGACGTCCGGCCACGTCTTCTCGATCGACGTCGACAAGGTTGCCAAGGCCCACGGAGTCGCCGCCTCGGAAGTTGCAGAGATTGTGTTCTGGACCCTGTACCTCCCCGCTTCCATCTCACCAAAGGAACTCGTCGCGCTCCTTGCGCAGACGCCTACGTTCGCCGACTGGAACGCCGCAAAGCTCGTCGAGGTCAACGGTGCGGTTCGCAACGCGCTTGTCAAGGTCGAGGTCGTCCCAGAGTGGGCTGACGAGCCCCTAGATGGGGAGGGAAAGATTGTCGACATCCCTGCCGCCCTTCCTCCCGTCCTCGTCCCGACGGCCGCCGGACCCAATGCCTTCCGCTCGTTCGCCGACCCTGCACCGGGCATCGCAGGCGGCACGGCGGCGCACTCGTGGCACCACGCCGCGCACCGCCTCCTCTTCCCCGAGGCGTTCTCACTCGACACGACGTTCGAGAACAAGCTCCGCCCCGACTTGCCGGAGAAGAACTACCTCATCACCGTGACGGAGAACAGGCGCCTCACGCCCGACACGTACGACCGCAACGTCTTCCACATCGAGT
Organism: Rhodotorula sp. ZM1; assembly: GCA_009806315.1. Taxonomy (NCBI): domain Eukaryota; kingdom Fungi; phylum Basidiomycota; class Microbotryomycetes; order Sporidiobolales; family Sporidiobolaceae; genus Rhodotorula; species Rhodotorula sp. ZM1. The sequence goes on along the minus strand of QYSD01000057.1, from coordinate 4,563 downwards.
TCTCCACCGCCGGTACGGGACTCAAGTACGCCGTCGGCGAGGCGCTCGGCATCCATGGCTGGAACGACGCAGACGAGGTTCGCGAGTTCCTTGAATGGTATGGACTCGATCCCGAGGCGGTCGTCAACCTCCCTTCACGCCACGACCACTCGCGCGTCGAGCAGCGCACCGTTTTCCAGGTCTTCCAGCAGAACCTCGACATCTTTGGCAAGCCCGGCAAGTCGTTCTACGAGACGCTTTCCAAGTACGCGGCCGACAAGAACGAGGAGCGCGCGCTACGCTTCATCGCCAGTCCCGAGGGATCGTCGACGTTCAAGAAGATGAGCGAGCTCGAGACCGTTACCTACGCCGACATCCTTCGCCAGTTCTCCTCGGCCAAGCCGACCGTCGAGGACCTCGTCCGCGAAATTGAGGAGATCAAGCCCCGCCACTACTCGATCGCGTCGTCGCAGAACTTTGTCGGAGACTCGGTTCACCTTCTCATCGTCACCGTCGAGTGGCAGACTCCCAAGGGTGCGTCCCGTCCCGCTTCTCGTGGTCTCGAATCTGTGGCTGACATCTGTCGTGCGTAGGCTCGCCCCGCTATGGCACGTGCACGCGCTACCTCTCTGGCCTCAAGCCCGGCGACAAAGTTATGGCGTCGATCAAGCCCTCGGTCATGAAGCTTCCGCCCCTTGACACCCAGCCCATCGTCATGGCCGGTCTCGGTACGGGCGCCGCGCCGTTCCGCGCCTTCATCCAGGAGCGCGCGTGGCAGAGGGCTCAGGGTCGCGAGGTCGGCCCGTTGGTCTACTACTTTGGCTCGCGATACCGGGCGCAGGAGTACCTCTACGGGTATGTGGTGCCACTTCTCACCTGCTTCCCCGAAAAAATGACAACTGACCTCTCCGTCTTCGTGTAATCTCAGCGAGGAGCTTGAGGCGTACCTGCAGGAGGGAGTCCTTTCGCACATGGGTCTCGCCTTCTCGCGCGACACCGACAAGAAGGTCTACATCCAGCACAAGATCGACGAGGACGGCGAGCTTCTCGCCAAGCTCCTCGAGGACGACAACGGTCTCTTCACGCTGTGCGGACCGACTTGGCCCGTTCCCGACGTTTACGAAGCGCTCGTCAAGGCTTTGCAGACCAAAGGATGGTCAGTCGAGAAGGCACAAGCTCGCATCGAGGAGATGAAGGAAGAGGAGCGTTACGTTCTCGAGGTCTACTAAGCGGTTCCTCGTTAGATTGCGGGCGTAAAGCTGGGCTCAGACTGCGCCGTTTACTCTGTCCGTCCATCGCTTAGTGGAGGTGCCGTTGCGGGAGAACCCGAGGCGTCTCGTGTGTCGCTCCGCCTTCTCTCCTTAGATTTCACTCCCGCTCCTCCACTGGTCCTGGCTCTCTCGCCTTCGTCTCGCTCGCACTGCTCCAGGTCTCCTACCTCACGCTGCGCGCGTCGCGGTTTCCGCCAGGACAGGAGACGGTCAGACGGTCCGCGGTGTTGCCGGCGCTGTGCCTTTTCCTTCGTTACCTCCTTCCGCTCTTTCTCCTCCATCTTATCGCTTTGCTCTGTCGCTTGCCATGGCTCAGGTGACCACCTTGACGCCTCAGCAGCAGGAGTACATCGGTGCGCTCCATATCGCCCGGAGTTTATTACCTTCCTTCGTTGACCCTTCCTCATCAGCTGGTGAGAAGCGACGCCATCTGGCCAACTACATTACACAGCACTTTCCTGGCGCTGTACCGCTGAGCGGTCATGCCGACGAGGTGCGTCATCGCCAGCCTGTTGAAAGTCGCTGTGGAAGGAGAAGACTTAACACTCCGTTCACTGCCAGGCTGCCATCCTCCAACATGCCCAGTGCCTTTGCCATCTGTGACGGAAAGAGCTGACCCAGGTTCGCATGCGGGACATGCCAGTACCGCGCCTCGGGGAAGACGAGGTGTTTATCCGTCGACAGCTCTCGCCCCCGGTCGAGAGGAGGTCGGTGCGTGCAAAGGGTTCTTCCTCCTTTGGGCGGTGCCGCTGACAGCTCTCATCCCGCAGAAGTCATCTTGCCGGCACTGCTTGCTCCGGTCATCCATGTTGGCGGGAGTGAGGCCTCCATCGGACTCGTCAAGTCCGGTTGAACGGCTGACGGCAGCGGGGACTACACATGGCTACACGCTGAACATACCTTATGGCTTGCCCGGCACTCGTCTACAAAGCGTCGGGCAGCCTGTCCCACCTGACGAACCTCGGCATCAAGGCTATCAAGGACTGGGCAGCAGGCACGTATGGCGGAGGGGTGTTGGATTCTTACAGCTGTACACTTGTGTCTCGTTCAGTCTGTATCATGAGCGCTCACGCTTGCATGTCCTGCAGTTCCGACGAAGGGCCCCTACATGGCCATGCGATGCGCTGGGTGCTCCTGGCGGTACGAGCTGTATGATCCTGCGCAACATCTACGCACGCCTCCGACTCAGGCAAAATGGATTCGTCGCGACGGACATACGCAGCAGACGTTCATTTTCGACGCGGGCCTAACCAAAGCGGTGCACGAGCACGAGCAGCGCATTCCTCACCTGGCTCTCCCTCGCCTGTAGAACCGCGTCTATGTCCTCCCGCCCTTCTTGATCGATCATTCCGGGCTACACGCTCTCGCTGAAGTCAATGGTCGAGAGCAAGAGACGGCCTTCTCCAGAGCGACGATAGCGTTACTAGCGACTCGGGCCCAAACGTGCGAGCTACACCTGCAATGGTTCTATACCTCCCGACTCAGCACGGCAACGCCCTCCGCGTGGTGCGTGTTGGCGAAGAGGTCGGCCGCCCTCGCGCTGTCGATTCGGTACGGCTTGCCCGCCGCGGTCGATTGCCTGACGATCATGCCAATATCGCGCGCTTGTGTCCGCGGGTTGCACGAGACGTAGACAACGTTGCGAGGGGAGAAGGCAAGGAGTTGCGAGATGAAGAGCTCGTCGCAGCCTTTCCGGGGCGGGTCGATGACAATGGTCGTGCGCTCGGGCGGGAAGGTGATGTCCTAGAGAGTGGAAAGACGTCAGGTGCGATGAAAGCGTGAGCGAGAGCGACGGGAACGCGCCTTGAAGATCTCCTCCGCCTTGCCATCTCGGAAACCAACCTCGCCTCGTCCGGGCCCCTTGTTGTACTCGGCGTTCTTCTTCGCCCACCGGATGCTCGCCTTGTCAATCTCGACGCCCTCGATGCGGTCAAACTGGTCGGCAAGCGAAATGGCAAACAGGCCGCTGCCGGTGTACGCGTCGACGAGGAAGCGCTCCTCGCCCTCCTTGCGCGGTCCGATCGCTTCGCGAACGTGGTCGAGCAGGGAAGGGAGGATCGAGTTGTTATTCTGGAAGAACGAACCGGCTTGTTGCTCGAACTCGTTGGCGCCCACCTGTTCGCGGACGGTCGCGTGGTGGTCAGTGACGCAGACGTGCGATTCGGTCGAGGGCGAGTAATCGACGGGTTTGGCGGTTGCGTCGGTTGTCCGAGGCGGGAGCGAGTCGCGGAGGAGGAGAGTCGCGCCACGCTTATATTTCGAGATGTCCCTGCAAGGACGGCCGAGCGTGAGCAATCGTATTTCGGTTGCGCGGGAACGCGGTACGCACTTCTTGACCTTTGCCCGCTCGGCGACCATCGCGTCGTTGATGACCTTGGTCGCGATCACGCACTCTTCGATGTCGACAATCCTCTTCCGTCCCTTCTGCTCAAAGCCGATCGTCACCTCCCATTCCTTCTTCGGCGCCTCGACCTCTGCACCACTCTTCTTCCGCTTGTTCCGGTTCGGGTTGGTCGAGGGCGGGACTTGGAAGTGCGGCGTGAGTTTCGTTCGGTAGGCGTACTGGAGAGGCGAAGCGAGGGTCGGACCGATATCGGGGACGAGCGACGGGTCGAGCTGAGAGAAATTTGCGAATGCGCGGCGGACGAGGTCACGCTTCATCTCGAGCTGTTCCTCGTATGCGAGCGGTTGATACTGCGAAGGTTAACCGGGTCAGCAGGAATTTCCCTGCAGAGACGAGAGATTGCCGCACCTGGCACCCGCTGCATTCACCAAAGTACTGGCACTGCACCCTGTTGCCAAACTTTGCCCGAACCTGATCCAGCTTCTCCTTCGTCTCGGCGCTCAAGACACGTCCCGGCAACTCCTGCACTTCTGCCTTGCGGCGTTCGCTCGGCTCGAGGACCTCGAGCAAGTCGCCGTGCGACATGTAGTAGTCGGGCTCGTGGCGGTGAAGGTGAATCCGGACGAGTTCGCCGGTGAGAGCGAACGGCACGCTGACAAGTCGAGTCGGGGCGTCGCTGCCGGAAGGCGTGAGAAGCGCGAGGCCATCACCTAGAATTGAAACCGAAATTAGCAAACGAGTACCGATTCGAAAGTGAAGCCGTCGCCAACACGCCATAAGCTAAACACAGCGAGAGAAAGCAAGCGCACCGTGGTCGTTCATCCCGACGATGCGCACCTCGACGTCCTTCCCGTCCTTGTCCTTTCCCCACTCTTTCTCCGCCTCGACCCTCCAATCTCTCCCCTCCTCCTCTTCGAGCCGCTTCAGCTCGTCAACACGCTTCTTCCCAAGCAACTCGATCACGTCAAA
>QYSD01000056.1:0-125221 GCA_009806315.1 Rhodotorula sp. ZM1 | reverse complement strand
CAGGAGGATCGAGGTGTTCCATCAGGAAGCGGTGCGGTGGATTACCGGGGTCTCCCTGCCTCGCCTGTGGGCTCTCGCTTCGTCGATGGCCGCCCTAGCACCTCCTCTCCTCCGCCTCGAGCAGCTTTCGCTCGGCCTCGCCCTCCATGTCAATGCGGCACCCCCCTCGAACCCATCGCATGCTCTCTTCACCCGCTTCCGTGACAACCTCGACCCATCACTCCTCCAGCCCACTCCTCCTCGCAACACACCTTTCCTTGCCATGCTTGCCTTCCTGCCCATCCACCTCGCCTTTTCTGCACAGCGCGAGGAGCAGGCGCGTCTCCACCTCCCGCTCATCTCCCGACATACCTTCGTCCGCCAGACAACTCTCCTCCACTTCGACCGCCATTCTTCTCGTCTCGCGACGTACGTCCGACCTTCCTGTCGGCTTCGAGGCACGGTCGACGGCGCCATTGCTCTCGGAACAGACGAGGATCGCAAGCGGGCGGTCCGCTGGCGCAGCGGGACGTTCGGGATTCGGTGGAAGTGTCTGCATTGCGGACGCAAGTTCACAAGGGGTTGTGCTGCGCACATGCGATACGCGGTAGGGCTGTACAACGAGGAGGGCAAGGTGGAGGAGGCGGAACTCAAGGGGATCTTCGACGAAGCGCAGGCTTGGCGGCAGGAGCGCGCTCTCACGGACGGGTGGGGTGGATCTTTCGACGGGTTGGACCTCCTGGTTGGGAACCGGAAGGCAGAGCTGGCTGCGGTCGGACTGGCGACGCTGCGGGAATGGGAGTCTCGCATGCTAGCCTTTTCCTCGCGCTGATTAGTTTGTTCTATGTTCGTCTGTTGTAGTCGGAGAAGCGGTCTCTGAGTGTCGAGCGCAATTGACCTTGATCCCCCCACGCTCATCTCCTCACCTTGTCTCGTGCTGTAAAGCGCTGTGCTGGTCTGTTCTGTGCAGCCGGGCCATGACTACTGCTACCTGCTTGACCTGCCGCACCCCCCGCGCCCGCTCGCTCGCTTCGAGTTGCCGCTGGGGCTCCTCGCGGCTCGTCGGCTCCTTCGCTTCGATAGACGCAGCGACAGTGGGGCGCACCGAACATCTGCAGCGTCTGCTCGAGTTCTCTCCGCTCTCCATCCATCCCTCCCGCAACTGAAACGTACCCACCATGCCCGTCGCCGTCCCCGTCCCATCGCACACGACCGTCCCGCTCAAGTCCAAGTCGTCCGCTCGTCGCTCAAATCCTTCGCACCCGCTCTCGACTCTCCACCCTGACGAGCTCCGTATCGCCGGCCGAGTCGTCAAGGAGTACAACTCGACGAAGAAGTGCCTCTTCCGCCGCATCCTCCTCATCGAGCCGCCCAAGAACGAGGTCGTCCCTTACCTCGAAGCTGAGTTGGCTGGAAAGCCGCTTCCTACTCCGCCCATACGCAGGGCGCAGGTGCGTATGCTCCCTCTCGAGGCGACTGAAGACTGACAGAACTGACTTTCGCCATTTTCGCAGGCCCTCTTCTACTTTGCCGGCGAGACGGCCTTCATGGAGGCTACAGTCGACATGACCAACGCCCGGCTCCTCGGCCAGCGCCACCTCGAAGGCGAACACGGCCCCGGAGACGACGAGGAGGTGCTCAAGATTGCCGAGTGAGTGTGTTCGCTTTCGCTGAATTCGGCTTTCTGGCTGACGAAATGCTCCTGCAGGATCTCGCTCGAATCGCCGATGGTTAAGAGGGAGCTCGAGCGTCTCCAGCTTCCCGAGGGAAGCGAGGTCATCGCTGAGCCGTGGCCCTACGGCAGCGATGACATCGAGAGTGAGCACTTCCATTTAGCCTTGTCCCCTCGCGCTCACCAATGTTCGTTCGCAGCACCTACCCGCCTCTCGCAAGTCTGGTTCTTCCTCAACTACAAGGAGACCAAGGACCACCCGTCGGCCAACTTCTACGCCCACCCGCTCGACTTCAGCTGCGTCGTCGAGATCAGCACGATGGAAGTGATCCGCATCGACCGCCTCCCGACCGACACAAACATGACCAACGAGTCCCCCAACGCGCGTTTCGTCCCGAACAAGGATTGCGAGTACGCGCCAGACTTGCTCGAAGGCGGTGTCCGCAAAGACCTCAAGCCACTGCACATCGTCCAGCCTGAAGGCGTCTCGTTCACGATTGCCGACGACGGCGAGACAATCCATTGGCAGAAGTGGTCATTCAGATGCTGCTTCGACGTCCGCGAAGGGATGATCTTGCGCAATGTTTGCTACGACGGCCGACCGGTCTTTTACCGCATGGCCTTGAGCGAGATGACGGTTCCCTACGGTACATTACTCCCCTTCCTTGCTATAGGCTTCTTTGCTGACGAGCACTGGCGTTCGCAGGCGACCCCCGCGCCCCGCTGCACCGCAAGTCCGCCTTCGACCTCGGCGAGTGCGGCGCCGGCCAAACCGCGAACAACCTCCAACTCGGCTGCGACTGCCTCGGCGTCATCGCCTACCTCAACGGTATGAGCTGCTCTCACGACGGCGAGCCCGTCGTCATCCCCAACGCGATTTGCATACATGAGCAAGACGCCGGACTCGGCAGCAAGCACACCAATATCCGAACTGGGCGTGCGGACGTTACTCGTACTCGCGAACTGGTCTTCCAGCTAATCGTGACGGTCGGCAACTACGAGTATGCGCTGTATTGGATCTTTGGTGCGTTACGAACGGCTCGTTCCCGCGACGGCCTTCCTAACTACCGGCCTTCTTTCCGCAGACACCGCCGCCGCCATCCACTACGAAATCCGCGCGACCGGCATCATGAGCGTCACGCCCGCCGATCCTGCCGCCGACGTGACCAAGCTCGGCTACGGCAACCTCGTCGCAGAAGGGGTCTTTGCGCCTCACCACCAGCACATCTTCAATCTCCGCATCGACCCGGCGATGGGCGACTACCGCTCAAATGCGGTCACGTACGAAGACACGACTGCGATGCCGCGAGACCCGGAGACGAACCCTCACGGAGTCGGGTTCGTCACCAAGAGCACGCAGGTCGAGAAGGAGTCGGCATTCAATCTTGACTGGACGACGAACCGGTATGTCAAGATGGTCAACCCGAACAAGAGGAATCGTTTCACGAACAAGCCCATTGGGTACAAGGTCGTCGGTGCGTGCAGCCTCTCCTCGCTTCTCCCGCCCGCAAGCTGACCTTTCCCTTCCTCTCGAAGCTCCTCCAACTCAGCTCGGCCTCGCCGACCCCACCTCAATGCACTACATTCGTGGCGAGTTCACCGACCACCACATCCACGTCACCAAGTACGCGGACGACGAGCTCTGGGGCTCGGGCGAACACTTGTGGCAGTCTCGTGGTGGCAAGGGAGGGTGCAGGACCTGGGCGAGTCGTGGACGCGAGATGGAGGGCGACTCGGTGCTGTGGTTCACGCTAGGGTTTACGCACATCACCCGCCCGGAAGACTGGTGCGCTCGCTCTCCGCTCTCCTTCTCTCTCTCTTGCCGGTGAGGCTGACCTTCGCCTCGTTCTAAAGGCCGGTCATGCCTTCCGAGGTCTTCCGTATGCACTTCAAGCCCGTCGGCTTCGTAAGTCTAGCCTCCTGTACCATCGTCGACGTCTCGCTCACTCTCCCTCTGTCGCAGTTCGACCAAAATCCCGCCCTCGACGTCCCGCCCTCGATCCAGTCGATCAATAAGTCTCAATACGCCTTCCCCAACGGCAATTTGTCTCCTCCTGCGCCTGCGACGCACGGCGTGAACGGCCATGCGAAGACGAACGGGTCGAACGGGTCATGTTGCGGCAAGTAGAGTGCGGCCGGGGTGGTCAGTGTTTGTAGCTTCTGTCTCCAGTTGTACACTAGCTCTCGACTCGCAGTGTCTCTTCGGGGTGTGTGGCTCGCTTGCAAAGCTTCGCCGTCCAAGCAGTCGTTTTAGTCGTCTGAGGCGAAAGTGAGCGATACCAGGAATGCAAGGCAATGGGTATGAGATTGACAGCGATGAACAAGACGAGCGGAAGGAGGAGATTCCGACCCAGAACGCGATGCAGGGAGAGAAAGAAGTCCGACTAATAAAGCAAGGGGAAGCCGTTCAACGAGTGAGGGGATATGAGCGGGTAAAAAGGCGTGTTCTAGCGTGAGAAGGGAGGCAGCGTGATGTGCATGAGGGGGAGGCGAAGTCGCGTCGCGGAGAAAGTAGTGTCCGAGAGGAGAGAGGCGAGTGTCTACGAAAGAAGAAGCGAGATGCCCAGAGATCGATGGGGAAGAGCGTCTACAGGTCGAAATCGAAGTCGAGCGAGTGCGAGTCCTCGTCGTTTCGGTGGAGGAGGCGAGCCCATTCGAGGATGAGGCGGACTGCGCAGTCGAAGGGCGGCTTATCCGTTAGTGTGCTGATCGCTGAGAGGGCAAGAAAAACGGCTGCAGCGCCCGAACGTACACATGTAGGCCGCCATGTCCTGCTTGCGCCAGTGATCCCGCGCCCAGTGTTTGCCGGCCAACCCAATCTTGTTCGCCAGCTCGTCGTGCGAACCGTGTCCCTCGGGTGTGCCATGGAAGAACGTCATGATGTCGTACAAGTCCGAGTAGTCGACCTTGACGGGCACGTAGCTGCGCGCAAAGCCGAGGTCAGCCGGGAGAGAGAGAGAAGGAGGGAAAGGGACTTACTGTAGCCACGGCTGGATGCGGTCGGCGTACCATTCGGGGAAGAGGGTCGACTTGAAGACGCAGGCCTTCATCGACATGAGGCGGTGGAAGCGACCGGACCAGCCGTTTCCGTCAACGTCCATCACGTACTTGTACTGCCGAGCCGAGACGATGTCAGCGGGCGCAACGCAGAGACAGGAGACACGCGAACTCACCTGGTACGCCTCGTTGAGACCCATCGTGTCGCGGAAGTCGATGAGCTTGTTCATGAGCGCGCACGTCTCGGGATCGCACTGTACCGGCCCTCCCGCAAACGCAACGTCCATGTACGCGCGATTGAGGCCGTTGACGTTGTACGTCTTTTCGCGGATCGGACCGTCCCCTTCGGCCCAGAGGACGCTCTTCGTCCCCTCCTTGTCGTTGGCGAGGAAATGCAACCGGGCGCGCTGCGAGTTCTTCCAGTCGTTCTGGACGTAAAAGTCGATTCCGGTCGTCGAGCCGCGCCACATGAGCATGTTCTTCGTCTTCTTGTCCCAGTCGGGCTCGTAGCCGATGTACGTGTCCGAGTACTGCTCAAGAGGTGTGACGAGTATGTCGGAATGGACGTTTGTCTTGGCGAAGGTGAAGAGCGGGACGAGCGGGCCTGGGTCGGTACCGGCGACAGAGGTGAAGCCGTGGAGGTTCATACTCTCGGGATGCTGGCAGATGTCCATCGCCGACGAGTGGTCGTAGATGTACGACCTGGCGGGAGAAGTCGAGGGCTTTTGCTGCGTTTCGCCGTACGCCTTCTTGTACCGCGCGACGAGCTCTTCCGTAGGCGGCGAGTCTTCGCCGTTCTCCTCCATCTCATCAAGGATGGTTTGCTCGACGATCCGGAGGGGAGAGTCGGGAGGGCAGCCGATCGCCCAGTTCGAGAGGCGGACGTCGCTGTTCTCGAGATAGTCGGACGGGCCCCAGTCTGCACACACGCAGCACAATCATCAGCCTGACCCAAAAGAAAGCCACGGAAGCGAAGGAGCGGCAACGCACATTCACCCAAAGCCGCGAGCTCGAGCATCCGCTCCTTGTGGAAGACATCCAGCTGACAAGCCGGCTGGTCGTGCCTCGTAAAAGTGAGGTTGACATCGGGCACATGGGCGCTAAAGCGCGAGATGAGGTCGGAGAGATCCTTTGCGCGGCGGAGAAACGCCTGCTCGCCTTCCTCGGTGGTCTTGCCGTCCGTCACCTTGATCGTGAACGTCTCGGCACGCTCTTGCATCACGCGGACGCGGTGGGCGAGGTCCCCTGGTTCGCTGCGAGCGGGGAGACGGTAAGTTTGGCGGAAGGGAGCGTGTTGCGGAAGCGGAACGCACAGTGCCCAGAACGGCTGCAAATCGCGATGGATCTGGTCGTACTCGTCGACGAGAATGACTCGGTTCGCCTTGGCGTACGCCCACCACTGCTCGAAGCCCCTTGGCGGGTTCCGCTTGTACCGCCTGCGGTACTCGTGCACGGCGTCCTTGAGCGTCTTGCTCTGCCGCTGAACCTTCTTGTTCCACTCGATTTCGGCGCGCTTGATCAGCGTGAGGATAGGATGAGGTGCGGGCGGTTCAGGGAAGGATGAGAGGGGCTCGACAAGGAGTTGACCGTTCGGGTCGAACTTGTGAGGCGTGTCGATGCCGGTGTCGGGCAGTCCGAAATCTTCGGTCTCGAGTAGAGGAGGTGGCGGGACGTATTTCAGGTCATTGCTGCCGTCGTCAAAGTTGAGGTAGTCGATGAAGCCCTGCAGTCGTTCGGGCAGCTCGTCGGGGAGGGGTACGCCGGCTTTCGTCAGCGCCGAGTGCGCCTTGGACCGATTGTCGTCGGGCAAGACGATCAAGACGACGAGGACGGCGAACAAGAGCGACCCGACCAGCCGTGGTCGCTGCCGCCAGAACGCGACCAGACGACCACCTCCTCCGCCGCCTCCCGCTCCCGCACCGGCACCCGCACTTCCCATGCCTGCGCCAGGTCGTGTCCGAGGATGCCGCCCCGTCGATCCGATCATAGGCGTGACTGGTTCGACATAGTGCGGGAGGAGGGGCACATCGTCCTGTCCTGTTCCCATCGCCGCGGGACCTCCGTTGGCGGTAGTCGCGCGCTTACCCGCCCGTCTGCGCGAGCTGAATAGGGAGGGAGCCAGGTCTGCGTCGGCTGTGTGATCGCGCCCGTCGAGGCTGGGCGAGTGGGCGGACGAGGACGACGATGCGGCGGGCGACGCTGGGCGGGTCGCGGTGAACGGCGACGATGGCCGTGAAGGGACGGCGTTCGGGAGGAGAGAGGCCAGCTTGGGCGTCGTAGCCTGCAGCTATCCTGAGCACAGCTGAGCAAGATAACCCGCAAAGGCGCGTCGAGAGCGCGTCCGCTTCCAGTCGAAATGACGAGCCTGTCGAGCTCGCACAGATCTCGAGAGTACTGTAACGCTGCGAGCATGCACAGGCGAATGCACGACATCGCCAGCTTGTCCCAGCGTGGTGGAACAAGTCTCGCAACCTGACAAGTCAGAGACGCTTTCTCGCTCGTCTCGCTGCGAGATACGTCTCGAAAAGCAGTTCACCATCTACGCAACATCGCCAACATTGTCTCCAGCAACGCCGAGCCTGCCCTGCAAACCGCACCAGCGCGCCCCACCGGTAAAAACGCCTGGTGACCCTCCAAGTCGATACTCTTGTACGTCAAATCGAGGTCGAAGATGAAAGTCTCGACGACGTCCGTCGATTGGTTCCGGCACGTCCAGGTCGAGGTCTCCGGCGGGGTGGGATCACTGCGAAAATGTGTAATCTTGACTGATACGGTAGACTTGATAATGCCGCTCAAACTTCGTGCCTGCGACGAACGTGTCAGCCAGTGTGCGGGCGATCGCTGACGAGCAGGTCACGCACCGTTGCCCTCCACTGAAAGCCCATAAGGCTGCTCGAAGCCCGACAGCCACCCCGCTTTCCATTTCCTCATAGACGCAGGCACCCTCCCGCATCGCGGCTGGTTCGGAGCATTGGGTTTCAGAACGTATGGCGGACAAACCAGGCGCTCATATCCGTCGGTGGACCCGCGGTCATCGGTGTGGAGAACGACCCAGCCATGACGATCGAGAGTCTGCACGCCCCTCGACCAAACGACAGCAGCTGGGATGGCCGGCTGCATCCACTCTGCGCAAAAGACTTCAGCACTGTGTGCGAGATGCGGCAAGAGAGACTCTTACCGTTCCTATCGCGCTCGTTCACCCGAACAAAGACCTCCCCATGCTCAGCTCCTCCGACTCCCCCTGCGACGCAGCCTTTGCTCCTCAGGTCGAGCGATCCCCTTCGTCCACCATGCTTGCATTTTTTTTCGCACGGTCCAGGTCGCCGTCCTATGGGTTCGATCGGTCAAAGAGCGCTGCACCAGTCTAACGAGAGAGACGCACGGTTGTTGGGTCATACAGCCTGCAGCCTGGGTGACGGCTCGCCATCCACTCGAGGAGCTTTTCGGCCTTGTAGGCAGCTGCGCGAAGACAAACTGGTCAAGTCCTCGTGTCGCCCTCGAGGGCGTCCGTGCAAACGCATCGTAATCACCGTATCGCGGATTGGCTGTACGAGCCAGAGGGTCAGTGAAAAGTCTAGTGCGAATGTTCAGCTGAAGCGAACGCACCTGGGGCAGGCAAACCGAGGAAGTAGTCCCTCGCCTCCCTTATCGAACCGTGTCCCGGCTTGATCTCCGGTCGCGGAGGGTTCGACATCCGGTAGGCGCAGTAGAGCTCGATTGAGCACGCGATGAAGCAGACGAAAGGAAGAGCCAGTTCGAAACCAGGTGGAGGGCCCGGAAGATCCGCGGAGCCAGTTTGCGCGATTTAGTCGTCGAACGATCCTCCGTCTGACTCGCCCGTCAGGGGCTCGCGCAGTCGCGACGTCACGCCCTGAAGCGGAGCCGCACGGACCTGAAACGCTGTACAGCAAGCAGGGCGACCCGCGCCCGTTCGTCCCCTTGCAAGCGATGTGCCCCCGTCTATGGTCTACGCACTCACAACCTCGCCACTCTTGACCTCCTTGCCCGTCTTTTTGATCTTGGCGAGGACGTCGTCGTAGGAAACTGACGAGGTCTTGACGATGACTTCTTGCTTTTCGAGCGAGACGTCGTATGAGGAGAGGCCTGCGGGAAGCAGAATGGGTCGGCTCGGGCATTGACAACTATTTGTACGTCTTCGAACACCCCCAGAAGCGGATGTGGCGAGACGTGCGGAGGGTCGAGGATGCTGACATACCTCCCGTCTTCTTCAGCACCCGCTCAATCGCACCCGAGCAGCCCGCGCAGGTCATGACCTGCCGAAAGAGCATCTCTTTGTCAGCTCAGCTTGAGAAAGCAGGCGCAAAAACGGCGCACGACGTTGAACTTGTAGGTCGACTTAAGAGTGCCGAGGTGGGGTCGAGAGAGGCGAGAGGAAGACGTGAGGAGTCAGTGCATGCTAGCATAGGACAGTTGGTAGCAACCGCACCTCTGCCATCACGCAAGCTAAGCGTTCCGAGGTGTGAGCGGGTGTCGACGAGAAAGAGGCGAGCGCGAGTGGGAGGAGAGGCTTGACCCCGATTTGCTGGCTCGCTCGCCACGAGAGGGACGTACGAGAAGCTCAAGCGGCGTTTCACGATGTACCCAACATGCACAGCACGGCGCTCGCCCTCCCACGCCGTCTTGAAACCGACACCAACTTCATCACCTCGTCGAATTGGAACGGCGGGAACGTCTCGGTAGGACTTGCTGGACAGTCTGACCGTGGCTCGGTGGCCCAACGGGAGAGCAGGGGGCCGTGTAGGCGGTTCCGCTTGTTGACGGAGGTGTGAAAGTCCTCCCTCTTCCTCCTGCTCGCTTTTCGTCACCACTTCACGGCTGAGGGCGTTCCCGAGCCGCTCAGCCGTCTTTCAGTGTTCGCCAGATCGAGCCTTGACCGCTGGATCACTCTTACTCGCGAGATTGCCGACTCGGTCCTCCTCGTGCCACCTGCTCACCTGCTCGCGCTGCTCGCTCACGCCGGACCGCTTCGAGCGCACTCGAGCAAGACCGTACATCTTTCTACGCTCAATGAGAGTCAGCGCGGACCGCTGAGTTCATTGGAATCGACTCGTCCCGCGCTCCAACGGTCGTTCGCCTCCCTCCTTCCTTCCCTTCACTCGCTCGCGCTCAACAACACTTGCACGGCTCGCTCTCTGTCTCACTCGCCTGTAACGACTCTTCTACGTTGCTGGGTGAGTCTTCCACGCCCTCCCCGTGCTCAAATTCGCCGCCACCGCCAACTGACCTCGCTCGGACCCTCTTCTGCGCAGTCAACTCGTCCTCGCCTCCCGCTCGCTCGCGTTGCTCACAGGAGCACTTCAATCGCCTCGCACACTCGTGTTCCGCTCGACGCGAAACCCTCCGCACCCTCGCCGACCTCGCTCGCGCCACCATGAAGACCTCAACCACCCTCGCAGTCTCGTTCGGCCTCGCTTGCCTCCCGCTCGCTCTCGCGCATGGTGCATCTAGTTTCTCCGGTACAGGATACGTCGAACCGAGCGCGTTAGAGGGCCAGGCTGACTCAGAACGATCCGCCCCTTCCCGTGCCATCGACAGCTCACACGACGAACTCGCACCTCAAGCGTAACCTCCAGCGCAACCCGCAGAACTACGGCGCGGGTGGTGGTTACGGCGGGGCGATGGGCGCGATGGGCGGCATGGGCGGCATGGGCGGCGGCGCAATGTCTGAGCAGGTCTCGGCGTCCGACGGTATGAGCATGGGGATGGACATGAACGCCGGGCCTGGCATGTCCAGTATGACTGCGATGACTACGCCGACCGAGCCCGCGATGAGCGCCGCCGAATCGGCCATGGCCACGATTCAAGGCGCGATGGGCTCGATGGGTTTGTCGCTCGACATGTGTGTCCAGCAGTGCATGTCCTGTGAGTTGGCCTCGTATCTCCTAGCGGTGCTGCCGAGCTGAAGTACGCTTCGTACACTCGTAGCGAATGGCTTGTCGTGGCCTTCAGGGGTCGTCAGCGCCTCTCTTCCCGCCCTCACCGGCACGCCCATGATGGCGCCCATGCCGTCCGGCTCGGGCACGATGGTCAATGGCTCGCTCGTCGGCGGTCCTGGTCAAGTCGTCGTTGCGCCTAAGAAGGGAGACTTGGTGCGATTCTTCGCCTCGTGGAGCGAGATGACCTTCCTAAGCTGACGCTCACGCTCGTTCTCCGTCTGCCTCCTCCCTGTACAGCGCTTCGTGCCGTTCAACACGGTCGCGAGTCCCGGCCAGACCGTCGATTTCATCTGGGGCGCCGGAGTGAGTCGCCAGTCCTCGGCCTTCGCGTTCCCCTTGTACTGACCGTCTCTCGCTTGCTCGACAGCCTCACACGGTCACGCAATCGTCGCAGCTCAGCATCTGCAACGCAACGCAGCAGCCTGGCGCGTTCAAGAGCGGCATGCAGCAGGCCGGTTTCCAAATGCCGCTCACCGTCAACGACTCGTCGACCATCTTCTATTACTGCGCGGTGCCGAACCACTGCCAGAAGGGAATGGTTCGTCTCGTTCAGTGCCTGGGTGGCGAGAAGCGGGAAGCTTACCCGTCTGCTTCGACTTGTCCAGTTCGGCTTGATCAACGTTCGTCTCGCTTGCCTTCCCCTCCTTCGCTTGTCCCGCTCAAACTCTCCCTCCGCGCGCAGGGACAAGTCTCGCTCGACGGCAAAAACACGTTCGGCCAGTACATGAGTGGCTGGGCCAAGGCGTGAGTCGGAAGCGCCGAATCAGCGAGGTCCGCCAGCTGATCCGGCTCTCCCGCTCTTCGCTACGTAGGAGTCAAGAGAACCAGAACCTCCTAGACATCACGATCCAGATCACCGCCGGCAACTCAGCCGCTGCTAACTGGGGCGAGATGCTCTCGGTGAGTCCGTTCCTTCGCTTCCTTCCCTTCCAGACTCTGCTGATCTCGCTCGCCTTCCACTCCTCGCAGACCGCGCAATTCGAGTCGTGGGCTCTTCCGTGGGCGATGCAGCAGATCCTGTATACGCGCCAGTACTTCGCCGAGAACCCTCAGCTTCTCGCCGCGACCGCCGGAAACGCGACTTCGGGCACGACGTCGACGGTCTCGAGCGCTGGCTCGCCCGCTTCAAGTGGTAGCCCCGCGTCTGCCTCGGCGACCGCGTCAACGAGCAGCGGCGCCACGTCGTCTTTCCAGGCCGGCGGAGCGCTCACAGTCGTCGCCGGCCTGGCCGTCGCCCTTCTCACCTAGCCGGTCTAGCTCTGTCACTCTCTCGCTTTGCCTCGCATGTTCCGCTCTCTCGCCTCGCATGCTTTGTACCACCCCCTCACTCTCTCTATCGCTTGTTCCGCCCTCTGGCAATGTGCCCCGAGTTTGTGGCTTTTGACGAATGACACTGGTCTGTTCGCTCGTCATCCGCCTCACGCTAGCGAGTTTGCGTGGATGCGTCCTGACCTCGAGCAAGCAAGCGAGCGAACGAAGGAGATCGAGAAGCTAGCGGGAGGAGAGGTGCGCTCGCGTCTTTGCGGCTGCTGCGAGAGGTTTGCCGAACCAGCGGCCTTGCAGAACGAAAGAGTTCAAGTGAGCGGACGGAGCGAGGCCGCCCCCGCTCAAACCGAGAAAACTGCAAACGACACAGCCTGGAATCAGCACAAAGCCGCCGAACCAAAAGGACGGACGCAAACGTACCCTTGACATAGTTGACCTCGAAATACGTGTCCTTGAACGCAGCGAGATCGGAGTTGGCTGCTGCACAGTTGGCGTACTTGGGGTAGCAGACGCCCGAGAGCGAGGCGGAGGTGAAGACGGATTGTTGGCCGGCCCAATGGCCGCAGGTGCTGCGAGAGTGAGCAAATGATCATATAAGTGGATTACGCGGACGCGAGGCGAAGACGGTTGACGGATCGGGTCAGGATGAGGTGAGGATGAGGGTCGAGTGATGTAAAGCGGCGGAACGTGCTCGATATTCTGCGGAAGTCCTGGCAAGGGGTAACCTAGTCAGCGTCTATTGTCGCAGAGACGAGCACCCGCCACAACGACTCACGAAACTCTGCATCTGATTCTTGAAGAAAGTCCTCGTGTCGCAGGTCGCGCCAACCCATGCCGCGACAGGCGTGCCCCAAGTCCCTCCAGCGAGGCGCGCCGGCCTTGATGTCGTAGGGGATCGAGGAGCGTTGAAGCGCCAGATGGTGATGCTGCGGATGGAGGTGAAGGAGAGAGAGGGGCGAGTCGAGCGTCTCTTCTCGGAATCGCATACGGCGCGAGCGATAGCTCGCCGCTTCCGAGTCCAAAGACGTCCGCACACACCCAGTCTAGTAGTGAGCATTGCTCGACGAGGTGAGGGCGAGCGGACGATCGCTAGAAAGTCCGCGACCGTCTTGCAAGGACGACTGCCACATCCCGAACGCAAGCCAAGTCGAGCAGCCAACCGGCACATAGTTCAAGTCGACCCACACCAGGTTCCCCGGCTGATACACGTCGGTCGAGCTGATCCTGACCGACTTCATCGTCTGTCCAACGCTCAACTTGCTCGTCCGAAAAATCGAGATGACCGCTGTCCCGGTCTTGGAGATCGAGACGAACTTGTTTGCGAGAGGGTCGGGGCGGGAGCGGTAGCTGACTGATCCGTAAATTGCGTCCGAAGCGGTCAGAAGGTCCGAAAGTCGAAGAAGGTGCTACCTGAGTAGGTCTTGCGCAGCGTCGAAGTCACGGACGCTTGGGTTGGACCGTCTGGACGGGCGGAGGAGGTCAGAGTCGCGACGTTGGTTGTCGAATAAGCGACTTTGACGCAGCTGGTCCCCGACGAAGAGGTTGAGTAACCGGAGTTGCAGCCTGGGCGCGAACCCCGACAGCATCAGCAGTGTCCCAGCTACGTCATCTTGCCTTCGGATCGCACAAACGCCGCGACAAGAACCCGTACACACCAGACGTACAACTCCCCCTGGCCTTATTGCATGCGTAGTGCGAATTCGCCGGGAAATTGTAAGCGATATCAATGCAGTCCGTGCTTTCCTTGCACTTGTACACCGCGCAAGCGTCGAGGGAGGGCTCAGCGGGTGTGAGGTTCGGAAGGAGCGTGAGCGCGAGGAGGAGTGGTGCCGAGGTGGACCGCATCCTCAGTCGGCCGCGCAAGGGACGCTGGTGGGAAGCAAAGGAAGCGAAGGCGCGAGAGAGCAGCAGAACGAGCGTACGGGTGGAGATAGAGAGGCGGCTGTAGTCTTCGATTGCAACGGACGTCCGTTGTAGAATGAAGCGATGTAGGCTAGGCTCGCGCGAGGGTCGTGGACGCTCAAGAGCAGCGCAGAGCAGGATCAGGAGCGGGCAGTAAAGTGTACAGAAGCATAACCGAGAGCGAGTGAAGAGACGGATGGAAAGGAGCACGCCGAGAGGCAGCAGCGAGTTCGACAGCTTGCAAGGTCAGAGCGACGAACTCCTCACGAAGCGATGCAAACACCTCTCGACAGCCAGGCGCACACTGCGGAACAACACGAGCACCGGGGGTTGCAGCCTCAGTCCTCCTCCACCTCTAACCGATTCCTCCTCCCTGGTCCAACTTAGGCCTTGACGAGGAACTGGCGCTTGGGGAAGTGAACCTGCTTCTTGTGCTGCCTCTCGGTGGTCTGGGTGCGCTCGTGGCGGGTCAAGCGGCGGCGGATCGCGCGAGTCTTCTTGGCGCGCATGTCGAGAGGGAGACGCTTGCCCTTGTAGAGCTCGCGGAGGTTCTGGCGGGTCTTGGCGTTGATGACGGTCAAGACGCGGGCGATGGACTTGCGGACAACCGAGCTGCGGGAGCGGGAGAGAGCAGACGGTCAGCGGTTCGTTCGTCGTGGAGCTGGGCGCTGTTCGGTCACTCCACCCCGGCCGCTTTGCTCTGCCTTCGACACACTCTCTCCTACCGAACCATCCACCCACGAGAGCACAGCGGTCCAGCGGGCGGCGAGTGTGGTGAAGCGAGATGTCGAGGAGAGGGTGCCGGGGGTCAATCGTCGTCAAGTCGTCGCGAATGGCTGAGACCGGTCCGGTCGACAGCTATGGTACGTGCGAGGTCGACAGAGGCGGCGCGAGCGTTCGTAACTGTGTGAACGCCGCATCGTCGCCGTTCGACCCGCTGCGCTCGGTACTGTCCATCCGACCCACTCGCTTCCTTACCGCACCCCTCGGGAGCCCTCGCCCGCCTGTCTAACCACCCAGTGCGCCCATTGAGACCCGCGTGAGACCAAGAGAGGCATCTCGACCCACATCTTCGCCAGCTTGGAGGCGTTGCCGCCCGTGACCTTCTGGACACGGAGCGAGACGAGCTCCGTCTTGAGCTCCTCGAGCTGCTTGAGAAGCTCGTCACGCTTCTTGCTCTGGAGCTCAGAGGCGCGGACCTTGAGGGACGACGACATGCTGCTCGTGTGTGTGCCGGGGTGAGCGAGCGGGTTGGCGAGCGGGAAAGGGACGTCGTCGGGGCGTGCGAGATGGACGGGCGGGTCGGGGCGGGTCGCAGAGTGGGTTAAAGTGGTCGCACGAGTCGATGCAGGCGGTCACACGGCGTCACACGGCGAGTCGAGCGGGGTTTCGAGGAGGATGCGAGGTTTGCGAGGGCGAGGTCGGCGACGAGGGGTCGCCAGAGGGCGGGAGTTGTACGGGCGGTGGTCAGCTTGTTCTGTAGAGTCCAGTGAGCGTGTCTGCGATGTCTGTACGCACGCTGGTCGGTGTGCGAGGTGAAGGCCGGCAGTTCAACCACTTCTGCTCTCGAGCTCACCCTCGACCCGCGCTCGACGTGGCTTGACCCGGTCACCCTCGCTCGAGCATGCTCTCGTGGTGGAAACAGACACCGCAGGGAGGACCACGCATCCAGCAGCTATGGGGTGCGCACACCAGCGAGCGCGCGAGGAGCCGTTGTCGCTGACTTCGCTCCCCACTCTCCCGCAGTCTATCCCATCAAGGTCAGCTCGTGTTCCTTTGCTCGGATAAGCTCGGACTGACCGCCACACACTCGCAAACAGAGCTGCCGAGGGACCAGACTCGACGAATCAGCTTACGGCGAGGAGGGGCTCGAGGTGTGTGCCCTTTCTCCTTCGTCGATTCTCTCGCACCCACGTCCTGATGCCGCTCCTTCACACAGTACGATCGCCAGTGGATGATTGTCGACGCAGCGACCCACCGCTTCCTCACGGCGCGCACGATCCCGCAATCGCTCCTCATCCACCCAGTCATCAACCGCGAAACCGCCTCGCTCGAGATCACCGTCCCTTCTTCCTCCTCGACCTTACCCTCCTCGACGTTCTCTGTCCCTCTCGCTCATCCCGCGACGTATCTGAGCGACCCGGAAGGCGACGAATCCCTCGACCATGACTACTCCGTCTTCGGTTCAGATCCGCAAGACGGATACTCGGTTGGCTCGCCAGAACTCATCGCCGCGCTGAGCGAGTACATGGGTCGCGAAGTCCTTCTGATTCGCAAAGGGTTGACGAAGAGGACCGTCCAGGAGGTCCCGGGTGTCGTGCACAGCGAAGGGCTCGATCCAGTCCTTGGTTTTGCGGACTTCTACGCGTTCCAGATCGCCAGTGCGACCAGTCTCAAGTGCGCACTAGCTCTCTCTCCTTCTGAGCCGCGAGTCTAACACTCTGCGTCCCGCAGTGAACTAAACACTCGCATCCCCTCTCTCTCCTCCGACCCGTCCTTCTCCTCCGCGCGCTGGTCGCCCTCCACCCTCTCAGCCCAAGGGGGCCTCGAGATCACCCGTTTTAGACCCAACATCGTCGTCGAAGGGCTGAGAGAAGCGTGGGAGGAAGATGGGTGGAAGAAGGTTCGGTTTGGAGATGAGGAAGAGGTAGAGGTGGGGATGAAATGCGGGAGGTGTCAGGTACTTTTCCTCTGGTTCTATGGCATCGCTTTTGAAGCTCGGCTGATGGCGAACGTGCGGACAGGTCCCCTCCTATGATCCCGCCACCGGCGTGAGGGACAAACTCCTCCCCGACGCAGTGATGAAAGACCGCGTCGTCCAGCCTCTCTCGGCCCCGAAAGTCTGTTTCGGGGTCCTCGCTTCGCCGCTGAAGAAGCAGGGTACGTATGCGTCTCTCCAGCTTGCTCGGTCTCGCTAAAGAATGGAGGCTGATGAGGTGCGGGGCATTTGCAGGCGGGCGACTCAAGGTTGGCGATTCCGTGACGGTACTCGACGCGTATCCCAAGTCGTCGACCGGCGTCTGGGTGCGCAACGAGGACCGCGTGAACTAGACCTCTCCTTCAATACCCCTGAGCTCATTCTCTAGACACTCGCGACTTGTGAGCATACCCTTTCTGTCGTAGTTCTCATTTTGGTGGATTCTTGTTGGTTCTTAACTGCTGTCTACTTTCTCGTGATCTGGCGCGCTAGCGGACTGAGGGCGCATAGTGTGAGAGAGAGAGAAAGAGAGAGAGAGAGAGAGAGAGAGAGAGAGAGAGAGAGAGAGAGAGAGAGCGGTCTTGCAGAAATCCAGCTACTACGCTTGAAACCCCTTCGACTCGTGTTCATGGACACCCTTCACGCGTCGGTAGCACTCCATGAAGCGTCGTCCTTTGCCACCAATCATCCCGATCCTCCGCATCGTCCAACTCAACGGACCCTAATCTGCCGGTCCCTCAAGCGGGTCCTCCTCGAGCGCTAGAGCAGTTCGAAGGTAGTCTCCATCTCCAGCTTTCCACCTCGCGATCCCTCATCCGTTCCCTCTCCCGCCCGCGTCAGGCGCCGGCCACCCACCACTAACGAAACCCGGCGCGAACGGGTTCTGCGTCTGTCCGGCTCCCATCGATTGACCAGAAAGCGACGCGAACGCAGTGTGGTGGTGGTGAGGCGCGAGGCCGGCGAAGGCTGTTGAGAGCGGGTGAGGCGGATGCGGAGGGGAAGGGATGAAGCCGCTTGAAGTCGAGGAAGAGGATTCGTGCGGAGCTTGAGCGGGTTGAGGAGGTCCCGTATGCGCGCACGGCAGAGGAGGCGCAGCAAACGCTCCTCCGTACAGTCCTGCACCCGCAAGTCCCGGTGGCGCAGGAGGAAGCGCAGCAGACCACCCAGCTTGTTTCGCTGCGGGACTGCCGTGGGTAAGGTTTGGTATCGCTTCGAAGCAGTGGGCTGTGACGGGCTGGGCGTGAGCGGAGGAGAGGTGTGTGGCGGACGAGGACGATAAGGAGGCTGGGAGGAGAGAGGCGGCGGGGTGGCCTGTTGCAGGTGCCCAGATCGATGGTCCTGCGCCGCCTGCGAAGCTCGTCGTGGTGTAAGGAGGAGCGATGAGGGGCGCGCCGGTCGGGCGGGAGGGGCGGAGGTCGGGGCGGGTCAAGGGGTCGACGGGGGCAGCGGGGTCGAAGATCTGCTGGCGCAAGTCGGCGGCTGTGCGAGCTAGGGCAGCAGCGGGCGAGCCGTAGCGCGAAGAAGACCGCGAGAGGTTTGGCGACGAGCTGTGTACAAGTCGCGGGTCAGACGACAACCTGTAGCGGAGAAGGAAAGGAAAAGTCAGCGACATGGTTTCGGTCTTCGCGGTGGCTGATTCGAGGTGGGCTCAGACATATGCTTGTCTAGAATGTTGATGGGATCGTGCATCCGACTCCCCCGCCCTCCTGAAAGAAAGGCGGTCTCAACTGAATGAGCGAGAGCCGTCCGAAAGCCATGCACTGGAGGTCTTCTTCATAGCCCTGTCGAGCGAATCAGGAGGGCGAACTCACCCATGAAATGGACGCAGGCGCACAAGGTCGCACTCAGATGGGATGAGGGAAGTGGGGACGCACGAGTTGGTCGGCGGGAGTGAGCCGGATCTGTTGCCCGGGTAGACGACCTGTTCCTCCTCGTCTTCGTCGTCCTCGTCGTCAAGGTCACCCAAGCCGTCTTCGGCCGCTGCAACCACTCGCATCGCCCTGTCGACCGGATCATCCTCAGTCACTTCGTCCACATCGGCCATCTCCTCGTCTTCGCCGACTTCGCCTGCGCCATCAGCAACGAGCTCCTGGACGCGCAGTACAAAGACGAACGCGCCATCGACAACTTCAATGCGCGAGGCGCCCGACTTTGCCAGTCGAGCAGCATCCCGCTGAGATTCGGCAACACGCATCAACTGCTCGTCGTTTGGATGAACGTCTCTTCCGACGCGTCGAATCTCTTTCGCCGAGCCGTCGGCGGCCCCGGAAGCGCCGGCGCGAGACTTGACAGCCGCAAAGCCGAGCAGCTCGACGTCTTCCTCGAGCCAAGCACCATCGTCGAGCCGTGGCAGCTCGGATGCTGGAAAGGCGAGCTTGAGCGTGTTGCAGAAGTCGGCATAGGCGGTCCAGAAGTCGTCAATGGCCGAGTGGAACTCGGCAAGCGAGACGCGGCGAAGCGAGTTGATGCTGGATGGGATCGAGTTGGCGCCGGACGAGTCGAGCGAGGGGTTCTGCGCTTCTTCGATCACGCCGCCACCTGTCGTCGATGTACTCGTCCGCGCTCGTCGTCGATCGCTCGCCTCGACCCTCGCCTCGACTCGTCCGACGTATTCGATTTGCGCCACAAGCCATCGGGTTAGGATGCGGATGGAGGGGAACGCGCGTCGGAGTACGGCGCTGATGTTCTGCGAGGCGGGAGGCGAAGGTGCATTGGGAGACACCTGGTTCGCGCTAACGAGCTCGAGCGTCTCGGCGGTCGAGACGGAGAGAAGAATGGTGAAGAGCGAAAAGAGGTGAACGAGAATATGCGGTTCCAGATTGACCCTCGACGCGGAGGTCGAGGCATCCTTGCCGTCCTTTTCGCCGGCTGCGGGATTGACTAGAACTTTCGAGCCGTTCTTGGTGGCGTCGCGAGACAAAGCTGTCGATCCTGAGCGCGACATTCGGGCGTCCCAGAGTGCGGCAAGCGACGTGACGACAATCTTGAGGACAACGTCGGAGGTGAAGAGGCGCTCGGCAATAACGACACGGAAGAGGTTGGTCGTCTCGGTCGTCAGGAGCTGGATGTCAGGCAGTCTGCGAATTGGCCGAGCGTAAGCGCTGCAGCGGGGACTCCGAACGATGAGTAGGACGCACCGCTCCTTCGTGAAGAAGACGCCTTGCAGCGCAACGAAAAGCGTCTTGAACCGCTCCGCCTCGTCTCCCTCGCCCGCTCCGTTCTCGGCCCATCTCGCAATAGCCTTTTTGAACGTGATCTGCAGGTTGGCACGGGCGGTCGAGAACGGCATCGAGCGGACACAGATAGCGCGGTAGTAGTGGTAAATCGATGCGAGCGGATCGGAGGCGTATTGCGAGAGGACGGCGAGTTGGTTCGAGGGGTTGCCTGCATGGTGATCTTCGGTCAACGACGTTGTGAACGAAGCGCATGTGCAACGTACCGTTATCGGGCAAGAGCAGGCGGGCCTGATTGTAGCACTCGGCCGCCTTCGCATACGTCTTGATCTTGCGTTCTCCAGATCCGGCGCCGGCCTTCCCACCTCGTTTGCCGCCCCTCCCGCTCACAGCGATCGCAATTGGAGCAGAAGACTCGTTATAAAGCTCGTTGTAGCGCTCGAGATCGCCAAGGCAGATCAGTGCCTTGTGCTCGAGCGGGAGGACCGTGGTTCGCTTCGCCTTTTGCGCCTCGGCGTCATTGGCATCCGCGCTCGCGGTGTCGTCGACGAAGGAAGCGACAATGCCAACCGCACGCCGCAACTCTTCACGCTCCTCGACGCCCAACCTCGCCGCAAACCGTCCGCAGAGGGTTTTCCAAAACTCGGTCTCTTTCGCAAGAAACTGCCTGAACGAGTGGACGAGTTTGCGTCGCGCGACGGGTCCGACGGGCTGAACTGCGCCACCTCCGCCTTGTTGTGCGTTCGAGCGTCCTCGTTTCGACTTTTCCTTTTCGAGTGCGAGTTGCTTGTCGAGATCTGCCAGGCGGGCGCGGTAAGACTGAATGAGAGAGTGGGACGTGTCGAGCCAAAGGAGGTTGAGGGTATCATGGATGCGCGAGCTGTGCTGCGCGGCGAGCGCGAGGGCGGCAGAGGAGGACGAGCGAGATTTGAGGGAGAGATCCGCGGTGGACGTCGGACGGGTCGCGCGGGAAAGTGCAGGGGACGTCGAGGTGGATGAAGGAGACGGCGAGAAGATGATGCGGAGGTAGGCTGTGCGGGTTCTTTGTGTTGGGAGGGACGTCAACACGAGCAGATCGGGAGGGAAGCGGACAGACGCACGACTCTCGCTGAAACTCGATATCTCGGTCCCACGGCTCTTTGCGCTTCAGTAGCGACTTGAGCTCGAGTGCAAGACCCTTTGCCTCCCTGTTGAGCGGTCGTGTCGAGTCGGGACAGACCCCGAGGAGAGGAGGACGTCAACAACGTTCTCAGCCTGATATCGGGTTGCAAGGGCACGAACGTACCTGATTTGACCACTCAGGCCACCGCCAGACTGCCCAGCGGGTCCCCGTGTCGAGGTAGAGGCGGTGGGGAGAGCCATTGCGTCTGGTAATGCGACGAGCGGGGGGACAAGCGTGGTTTGAGCGCGTGCTAGGGCGAGGGCATCTCCGACAGCGCTTCTGTCCCACCGTGAGCCTCTACAAGCGCTGCAAGAGCAGTTCGAGTGTGGTTGTCCCGGTCAAGAGACGGTCGTTCATCTCTCGCTCGCGTGCTTCGGCCTGACTGTGCTTGCAAGTCTGTGCTTGCGTGTGCATGGCATCTGTCGCAGACCTCGTCAAGCACCACTCTGAACAGATCCGCCGCGCGTCGCCCCAGCCGCCCTCGCCAACTCTCTCGCGCAAGACCCTCGCACCCACTTCACCGTCGCCGCAACCCGCGCAGCTGCCAGACATGTCAAATTCGGAGCACAAAACTACCACAGCCACGCATCGGGAGGAGGCGACCGCTGCAGAGGGAGCGGGCGAGCCACAGCAGCCGCAGACGCAGGCGCTCGGAGATATCCAGGAGGCGGACAAGTCGGGCGAGGAGAGCGCGCTTGAGGAGGGCGAGATCCAGGAGACTGCCGAGGAGAAGGAGGCCAAGCTACAGCAGGACAAGGGCGAGGCAGGCGACGCACCCTCTTCCTCCTCGACACCCGCCTCTGCACCCACAAGCGACTCACCCCTCGCCAAGATCCTCGAAGCCCTCCCCACTCTCCCCGAAAGGATTCAGGAGAGCATCCGCACGAACCTTGAGCGGGTCGCTGGTTACCCTCGCGAGTTGCCCCTCAGCGCATCCTGGAGTTCGTCTCCATCCTTTGGTTTGCGTGCCTCAGTCCAATTGACCAGTCCTCTCGCACAGCCCTCCACTTCTCCGACACTTCGGGCACCAAGTCCAACTCCCCCGCCGTTACCAAGGAAGCTTACACCGAGGGCATCATCCCCTTGTTCACCTGCACGACCGTCCCCTCTCTCTGCGGCCAGCTCAAGGCCTTCAAGAGCGCTGCCTCGTCACGTCAATCACGAAATGGTCTCAAGCGCACCCGTGTCTTGCCTGGGGACGCAAATGTGGGAGAGGACGGCTTTGGCTTGACGCGGGCGGGTCAGAACTTGCATTTCTTCCGGACAGGGATCAGTCCGACCTGGGAGGATCCGTACAACGAGAAGGTGCGTTCGCGGAGACGACTGCGCTTGCGCTGCTTGTCGTGCCTAGCAGTGAAGCTTACATCTAGTTCTGCGTCGCAGGGCGGCCGATTGACCATCTCCCCGTCACCCATCACCTTCGACTCGATCTACGAACGCCTCATCCTTCTCCTCGCCGGATCCTCCCTCGAGATCCAAACTTCCCACATCCTCCGCACCGAAGGTCCCTCTCCGAACTCGAAACGCAACCCCTCCGCACCCGCGGCCAACCTGCCCGAAGGGATGGTCATGGGCGTCGTTGCGTCTCGGCGTGCGAGGGGCGACAGGATTGAAGTCTGGGTCGGAGGGAAGGGCAAGAAGGAGCCGGCGCCGATGGAGTGGGTCGACCGGTTCAAGGAGGTGCTTGGCGACGAGCTTGGGCTGGCGGAGCTCAAGACGAGCAGGTACAAGAAGCATCTCTCGTAGGCGTGGACACGGACATAGAGAGTCCGGGCTCGCATGGGTTGGCGGGCAATGTATCTTTTCCTCGCATCGTCTCTTCCACGCTGGCCCCGTGGATATCGTCCGATTCAGCGCAAGCCTCTCCAGATGCCTCGGATGCCGCCACCGCTCGGGTTGCAGACGGGTGGCTAGTACCGCCCTCGCCCGCTCCCGCTAGACTCGTCCTCGCTCCAGCACTCCTTCCTTCTCTCCGTCTCCTTTCCGCTTCCGCCAACCGTCGTTCTACTGCTGCCCCTCCTCATCCGCCCGTGCGGGACAGACCTCTCGAGCGTCAGCGGAACACTCGAGCCCGTCTCTGCATCTTTGAGTAGGGCTTGCGACGAGCCTTCGCTGTGCGGCTCGGCCAGGACCTCGACGATGAGACAGTGAAGGGCGTAGACCAGCCATCCAAGAGTGAAGAGGTAGACCGGAAGCAGGAGAAGGAGGATCTGGTCAGGCGAGAAAAAGTGTCAGCTGGGAAAGGGAGCAAAAGCTCGAGATGACGCACCGTGCCGACGCTGATGATCTTGCCCTCTAGAGAGACGCTGTTTGCGGTCGTGTAGCAGTACATTGGAATCCATACGAGCGTGAGGAGAGTGCCGAGCTGTCATTGCGGCAAATCCGCTATCAGAGAGCGCTTCGAGCGGACGAGTCGAAGCGCACGCACCATTGCGATCCACATGGCGACGCGTAGAAGAGGTACTCGGGGCGGAAGTCGGGACCAGCCGCGACCGGCGAGTGCTAGGATGCCTGCGAGAGTCCCGCAGGCGGTTGCGCAGATGTACAGAATGTGAGTCGCCTGGCTGACGGGCTTGAACTCGCGGAAGTCTGCAGCATCACGTCAGCGAGCTTGACGAGCGGCAGAAGAGAAAAACTAACGAAAGGAGACCTGGACGACGTCGTAGAAGAGGAAGGGAATGCAAGGGAGCAAGACGCAGATGGCTGCGTCCGAGACGGCAGCAGGGGCTGTTCGACAGCAGCACGACATTCTGGGAGACGAATGAGAAGGAAGGGTGGGGCAAGAAGCGGGACCAGCGCAGGATAAGAAAGGAGAGTCCGCGGAGTCGCCGGCAAGACAGGAGATGAGTCGCCCAGCGCACGTGCAGTCCTCAAGTCCTACAGGTCGTCACCTTACTGGCGTTCAGTGTCGCGGTGACGGTCGAGTGAAATGAGCATGGGAGAGTCGTGGGAAGAGGCAGCCAAAGCGAGCCCAAGCAGCCGCAGCGGTCGCACGAGTTCCGATAGTTGTCGACGGAAACGCATCATGACGGGCAGCACTCATGTCTAGCGTTGAAGGATACAGATCTGCTCAAAAAGTAGTTGGCAACCTGCAAGGCGTACTCACTCCTCTTCCTTCCCACGTTCGTATCGCGGACTTCACGGACGCCACCACCGCTTCGTCTTGAGCAGATGTTGTCGCACGGCAGTCTCTGCTTGCTGATGCAGTGCGGACAGAAGCATCTGCGCAGGAAGGGTCATTAGGCCAAAAAGTCAACCGGTTCGAGGGAGAAGAGTGTAGGCACTTCGGCTCCCGTCCCGCCTCGTGATCCCGTCAGCGAGTCCTCCGCATCGGCGGCTCTCGCGTCTGCGCCGACTTGACGGAGCAGGGCACCGAGTCCGGGACCTTCGCAAGCGTGTGCGGGACGACGGACATTCAGATCTCGCCTGCGAAAGGAAAGGCCGGGCTTGATCACCTCCTGCGGTGCTCGCCAGGTGTCGGTCAGAAGCATGTACGCTTGTAAGAGACGGAGGAGAGGAAGCCACTTGAGGGAAGCCGGGAACTCACGCATGCGTCTTCGCTCCGCATCGCTCGCAAGGTGCACAATTGCTCTTTCCGACACGCCGCGCCATCGTTACAGGCTCGTCCCGGCCCACCATGTGCATCGTACTTCTTGAAAGCGTTCCAGGCGGTACTGCGCGCGTTGAGGCGGTTAGCTGGACGAGCGAGTCGAGCGAGGGCTGGGCTCACTCGTTATTTTCCATGGCATCTGTAACGAGGCTCCAGTAGGTCGCGTTCAGAGGCGCATCAGTCGGAAAGGGCGGATTGAGGAACTGGTTGTAGTCGCGGGCCGAGTAAAACACTTTCCAGCTCGGCCCTTGCTGGTAGCCTGGCG
This sequence comes from Rhodotorula sp. ZM1, assembly GCA_009806315.1. Taxonomy (NCBI): domain Eukaryota; kingdom Fungi; phylum Basidiomycota; class Microbotryomycetes; order Sporidiobolales; family Sporidiobolaceae; genus Rhodotorula; species Rhodotorula sp. ZM1. The sequence continues at coordinate 100,540 of QYSD01000056.1, read as the reverse complement.
CGAACATGTTGGCTGACGAGGTTGCAAGGCGAGACAGTCTCAGCATCTTTTTTCCAGGTGAAGAGGCGAAGGAGGGCGAGCGTACCGTAGTAGACGGTAAAGTCTAGTATCTCGTAAGTGTTCTTGCTGATGTTGTAGACACGGAAGACCGGATCTCCACCTGTCAGCGCTCCTCCCCACGTCAGTACGCAGTGGAGATGATGCAGAAGCGTTCAAGTACACACTTCGAGGCGTGACCGACCCAGCGAGCAAGGCGACCGCAATAGCACTCTCGCTCGTTGGCTTCTTCGGGTCCTCGTATCCGATCTCCCACTCGTCCAAATGTGCGTGACCGTATAGTTGAGCTGCGATAGTATGGCGGTACCGCAGGATAACCTGGTAAATGTAGTTAGACTGTTCGCGGAACACGTCGCGATGGCCTGGAGGAGAGTGGCCGACTGCGAGCGAGGAGAAGCATCTGTCAGCTCATCACAGATATGAGAGAAGCCGACAGCGGGCAAATGGAGGGCGACGAGGGAGGAGCCGACGCACTGATCCAGGCCCTTTGGCCCGCCTTCTCTGCCGCATCCAGCTCGCTCGCAAGCCAGGAGATTATGCCGTTCGGATCCCATTCAGGCCAGTCGCTAGCGTATAGCCAGACTGCGACGAAGTAATACCAATTGGAATCAATGAAGACGTCCGCCGCCTTTGCAGCGATGCAAGAACAGCCGCAACGCACAATTCTGCTCGGACCAGTAGTTTGTATTGAGGGCGATGATCCGCAAATTGCTGCCGGGATGTACGAGCGAGTAGCAGCCCGACTTCGTCAGGAGTTGATTGGCGGCGGCGTCGCCGATCCAGCGTCGCCAGGCGCTCGCGGAGAGGTTGTAAATCTGTTGCGCGCTCGCTGCGCTTGCCGACGACGGCTCGGGCGCGAAGTCATTGACAGGAGCAATATCGCTGCGAACACCATTCAGTCGACGCGCCAAAGTGGAACGGCTTGAAGCAAGACGCACTGATTGCCAAGGACGGGATAAATCGGTTTTTGTACGTTCGCCTTGGCCGAGGTGTGGTTAGATGAGGTACTCCAGTTCGCAAGGTCAACGTTGAAGTCGTGCAAGCCCCCGAGCACGCGCTGCGACGACGGAAACCTGGTTAGCGCGGCGCTGTTCTCGCGCGAAGTGAAGGCATAAACGGATGCACCTCTTCTGTCGCATCCCATACAGCAGCATCGATCACATCGCCGGTGAAAAGCGTGAACGAGCGGTTCGGGGCGATTCTGCGAAGGAGGGGATCCGTAAAGACGACGGGACTACGTAAAGAGCCTTCAAAGCACTCACTTCTCGACCGCTGCGAGGAGATTGTCCATGAGAGCTTGTGGAGTGTCACACTTGCGGTTTCCAAACTGCCGCCAGAAAACGGGTCAATGCCGTTCGGGAGGAGGAGGGCTTACGAGCGTATACCTGTTGTGCTGGAGTCTTGACATGGGGTCCGATCGATGATGAGCCGTAGTCGCGACAGCAGATCGGCTTCGTGCAGTTGTCGGAGGCGCCGACCTGCCGAGGGAGGACGCGAGAGTTTGGAACGTCAGCGTTCCGTTTCCGCAACCCGCAACAGTGAAGAGCAGCACAGCGTACGAGGTACTCCTTGTCGATATGCACGTCACTGATCTGTACGACCTGGAAGCTCTCGCCGTCATGCGCCTCATCTTCCCATCGCCTCAAACCCGTCTCTCCCCTCCCGCTTCTCCGGTTGGGATCCTGGCGCGAGAGCGCCCGCGGCTCCGGCGGCAAGTCAACTTTGTGCGGGACCACGTCGGTGAGGGGACAGAGGCCGAAGACGTTGGTGCACAGGCGAGTCGCGCCGGGCGAGTGGATGGAGAGTGAGCGGAGGCTGTGGGCGAGAAGCGGAGCTTGGGAGCCGACAGCACCTCGACAGACGTCCGGGTCCGCCATCTGTAAGTAGACGGAGTGCAAGGGAGGTCAGCGAGTACTTCTCTGCATCGTGGAGAAGGCGAAGGTAAGTCACGCCCGAGCCAACGCAAAACTCGACGATAACGCCCGTGAATGCGTCATCTCCAGCGAGTGCAAGCGCCTTCAGCGGCGCCAATGCCGTCGCGCAAGCCGTGCAGGAAGCGAATGTCTCGATGAACTCCACGGCGCCGCTCTCGGACACGGCGAACGCGACAACCACTAGCGCGAGGACGACGAGCACGAGTGTCGTAATCAAGATGTCGCACTTGCTGAAGTGGTGGTGCTTGTGTTCGTGCCGGCGAGGGATGAGGCTGGCTGGGAGGGAAGACCAGAAGGGGCTAGAGAAGCCGTCGGATTGGTCCTTAGTCGCACGCTTGTCGCTCGAGGGGTGCACCTCTGCAAGCTCGATGTCTGGCGAGTGCAGCGAGGTATATTGTCGAGATGGGTTGCGGAACAGTCGCGAGACGAAGGAGAATCGAGGGCGTGGAGGCGAAGGTGTCATCGCTGGTCGCGCAGCGTTCGAGGCAGCTGTGCGACTCTTTGGGAGAACACAGCGTTTAAACAGCACCTTCGCCAGGGGAGTCGGTCGAGAGGAGGAACCCCCGTCCGGATGATCCGCGGAGGGGCAGCGAGCGTGGCAGGTGGGCAAGCATCGTCGCAGAGCTGTCTGTAGCAACTTGTATCGTTCGTCTTACGGGTAGCGAGCGTGTGGACGAAGAGAGAGCGAGGCCAGCGGAGTTGAATTTGCCGCACGTGCAGCGTGACTTCATCAGTTCCACCGCTTTCCCTCTTTTCTCCTCCTCCTCGTCGTTTGCAGCAGCTTGTAGACCGCTCAGTAGCTCAGCATGTTTGCCTACGTGGTCCCAGGTGAGCGCGCGGTTCTCTCGTTCTTCTCTCGTCCTCCTGCTGACCCGCAACCTGCGTAACCCTTTCTCGCAGGACGATTCGTGTGAGCAACCTCGTTCCGCTGGTAAGTAGTGCTAAAAGCCCGCAGCTGATACGTGACATCCGCCTACAGCCAACCTGTCGCCCAGATCCTCGACTCGCCCGAAAGATTCGCTGCCCAGATCCCTGACGCCGAACAGCTCAACCACATCACCGTCTTTCTGACGGGACAGGCTCCCTTTCCCGAGGGATACGGCTGCACGATCCACCTTGACACGCCGTGAGTTCAATGCTGGGTCGGACGAGACAAACGGAGGCTGACTCTCGCTCTTCTCGTCGCAGAGGGAAGGGCTGGCAACTGATTGGAGGGTGAGCCTCGCGACTTCTCGAGCGTACAAGCGTCAGCAGAGCTGACGGAATGGATTGCCGCGCGAAAGATTGACCAACGCTAAACCCTCCGCCATCTTCCGGCTACGCAACACGTTCATCCCCTCCTCATCCTCCTTCTCCGCGTCGCTCACCCCTTCTGGCCCCACTTCTTCCACCACCGCAACTCTCGGCATCCTCTGTGAGCCCCTCGCATCCGTCGAATCCCAACTCTCGTCCCTTGGCCAAACAGCCCTCGGAGCCGCCTCAAATCCGGCAGACTCCACTGCGCTCGTACCGGCAAAGTCCGCGGGACAGGGTGCAGACCCTGTTGCGTTGGCGGGACTGGTCGGGAAGAACCTGTTCAATAGCGTTGCGGGCTTCGCGCAACCTCTGCCGGACGGGTCGCAGTGGATCCCGCTCAACACCGTCGAGCGGTGGTACCGGTGCATCGCCTAGTCTCGCTCTTCGCCGAAGTGTCAAAAGCGCAAGCTGACGCTGCGGTTACGCAGGGATTTCGAGCGGAAGCTGAAGACCGCAGGAGTCGGCTTCCTGCTTCGAAGCGATTGAAGCGTGTCAGCTGGAACCGTAGTGTCGCATGTTGTATCGCTGGAGTCGCTTTGAGTAGTCGGACGTCTTGCGGCGCATCGTGATTTTCCGTCCCGGGTCGGGTTCCTCAGCAGCAGACTTTCAGAGCATATCACGAACCCGCGCAGAAGCGGACAAGACTGACGTTCTCAAGATTGCGGATGGACAGACTGCTCCTTCTCGCTCGTCTACTCGCCCTTGTCGCTCGCAGCCGAGTACGTCGAACCACCAGGCTGCCGCACTGCAAACTCGCGGATCTGCTCGAGCTTCGACTTGACGCCGCGGTAGACTTCGTCGCCTTCGACGGGGAGGAACTGGCGACGACGCAAGGTCAGCCAGATGCGGGAGGAGCGAGAGAGACGGGGACAGACGCACGCCTTCGAGCTTCGTCGTCGACTTGGTCAGGTGCAGCGTCTCGGCCTTCTTCGAGTGCCGCTCGAGGATGCCGATGACGCGGTCGAGCGAGATATAGTCTTTTGAATCCACGAAAGGTCAGCTCGTTAAGATGGACGAGCTGAACCGCGCGAAAAACGTCGGACGAACCGGTCAAGGCCCTGCGAGGCTGAACTTGCAGCGCGTGCTTGGCGTCGAGCGATGCGTCGAGGACGGCTGAGTGCGCTCCTTCCGACAGCGTGACACGCACCGAAAGCTCCTTTGAGTCACCCTTCGACCGCTCGTACACCTCGAAGCTGCGCGGCGACCGATCAGCAAGACGATGGAGGAGAAGAAGGAGAAGGAGACATACGAGATGTAGCTCATGTAGTCAAGCTCGGGAACGTGCGGCATGACGATGGGAAGGTCGGACAGGGTGACGAGGTTGACGAGAGTGTGGCTGCGATGCAAGATCCATCAGCGCCATCCTTTCGACCCGACGACTCAACCGCTCACATGTGCGACTCCTTGGTGAAGTAGAAGTTGGCGGACGGATACTCCGACTCCTTCGTCCCGCGCAAGTTGCGGACGATCTGCTCGAGCAGCGGGAGCGAGGTGAGGAGGCCGATGATCTCCTTCTCGGACCGCTCGATACCGTACTCCTGCGGCGCGATGAGGTCGAACAGCAGCTTGGCACGTTTGTAGAGCTCACGGAGCTGGCGAGGCGGCCCGCTGTCAGAGGCTGTGGCTTCGAGTGTTGATCGGCTGTCGATGGACGACGGGCGGCTGCCAGTCTTGGCGAAAATCGTCTCGAGGAAGATGCGGCTGTGGCGGAAAGCGTCAGCGATTTTCTTGAGACGAAATGGGCGAGCGGGACACACTTGTGCAGCGCGTCATACTTGAGCGAGTCGTATAGCTCAGATACTCGCGACGGGTCGAACTTCTCCAGGCTGACGTCGCACCAGTCGGCGAAGAGGCCCTCCCATCGCTCTGCAGGATGGAATTAGCGATGAAAGGTGCACGGCGGAAGTCCGGTCGCACCTCGGAAAAGATACGGATACTCCCCACAGCACCACCGCGGCTGGATGTTCTCGACTGCGAGCGAGTGCCAGTTCTCGTTCATCGTCTCGCGCAGGTTCTTCATGAGCTCGATCGTTTCCTTGACGACCTGCAGGGCGGAAGCCGGTCAGCGATCCGTAGCGAAGGTGACAACTCGAATTACGCACCTCGAACGGGTCCTTCTCCTTTGCCGGCCAGGCAAACTCGGGCCGGACGTGCAAACCAGGGCGGCAGAGCGTCTTGAGCTTCTTCTTGACTTTCTCCATCTGTCGGAAGACGAGGAGCGGTCAGTGCACGCCGACCATGCGCGATGTAAGCAGGTCACCTCTTCCTTCGCCGCATTAGAATCGTCGAGTAAGTCCTTCCTGATGATGAGCTGGTGCGTCTGCTGCTCGCCAGCTGGTCGCTCCCGCTCGTCGAGAAATGCCCTGCTCAGCGGAGAGGCATTAGCACGAGTCGGCGTGACAGAGGTGACGCTACGCACGTTGTAAAGATCTCGGCGGTCGCAACAACGCGGCGTCTGCGCAAGGAAAGATGCATTAGCACCTCGCAACGAGGAGTCGAATGGGGTTTTCAACGCACTCGGAAGAGGTGTAGACGTTTGTGTGCTCGAGCAACGTCTTGTTCATTATTGTGTAGTCTGCACGGAGTAGCTGGCTCAGCAGAGTCCGAAAAGAGCGGTGATGCAGGGTACTCACCCTTGCGCATGTTCTCAGCAAGATCGCGGGCTTGGTAGCGGGCCGCATGCGTGAACTGTACCAAGCGCGGTCAGCGATATGGCTTGCTGGAAGCACGGCTCCGAGCGCACCTCGCCTCCCCACTTGACGACGACCGCAAGCGTCTCGCACACCTCGTTCTTGAAGGACGGCTTGAGCTGAGCCTTGGTGCCGATCGTGTGCTTCTTCTTCTCGATGATCTTGCGCAGCTGTTCGAGTTGTTCGAGGTCGGCGCCGGAAATGAGGATGGCCTGCTCGGCGGCGTCGGCAATGTACTGCAGCTGGACCGGGTCGCGCAGGATGATCTCGGTCATCCGCCCCTGTAGCAAACCCATGAGAGGCGCAGACCACTCGTCCTTGCCCTTGAACTTGAACTTGAGCTTGCCTGTCGAGGGAGAGATTCGTCAAAGCCGGTCCCTGCACAGGGGAAACGGCCACGCACACTTAGGTGTTCGGTCACCATGTCGCGCAACACAGATCGTGCTCTTGAGCGTCCACGACTTTTCGCGTCGCTTTTCGGTGTTGTCCGAGAGCGGCTTGGGGAGGGAAGGCATCTTGCGCAGGCAGAAGTTGGTCAGGATCTCGGCGCATTTGTCGCTGCAAGACGTTTGAGGTCAGCGTAGGCTCGAATGAGCTTAGCGGGCGGGCGACAGACTAGTAGAAGTCATTACCCTTGACAAACGACCAGCCGTTGACGTCGATGACATAGCTCTTGCCGTTCGCCCTAAGCATGTCGAAGCCGCAGATGTTCTGCTTGAACGCGATAGAGATGTCGCGCGCGATCTTCTTTTCGGCGTCTGTGAGCTGGCAGATGAAACGGATTTCCTTGCCCTCCGTATTGCGCCGGACGATGCCATCGACGACGGGTGACTTGCGAGTCTCGGCATGGACGAAGTTGGGCCCGAGTGTGTACACCTTGATGTCTTCCGCGTTCTCGACGTCGACGAACTGCTCGTAGATGTACGATGCATCGGTTCGAGGCATCGTCATGTTCGGCTCGAGGGCGGACGACTGGTTGCCAACCTGCACGAAACGTCAAGGTTGTCAGGGGAGCTCATGACACTCAGCGAAGTATGCGCAACTCACCTTGCGGAAAAGACGCCTCGCTCCGCCGCCCTTTCGCTTTGGGAAGTATATGTTGATGTTGTGGTTCTCGCCCGAGACCGGCTTCTCGACGAACGGCTTTGCCATCGTGTTACCGTCCACCTCGATCGTGTCGTCGTCCAGCAGCGCAAAGTCGGAAGTCGGTCGAGGCTTGTCGACCCGGATGCCGAGACTCTGCTGGATTTGGTCGGCGATCGACTTGTCGAGCTGAGGACCGCCGTCGCGGTTGCACTCGAGGCGCTTCGGCGTTGGTACGCCGATCTTGTCGAGGATCTGGAGGACGACACGGCGGTCCCAGAAGATCTTCTGAAGCGGCAGGTCGTTCACGCAGACAGGCTTGCGCAATTCGACGTAGGCGACTGCGGATGTTGGCGATGGTCAGCGCTTCGAACGTCGCATAGAAACGGACTTGACTCACTGGCCTTGTCGATAGGGAATCCGTCGGAGTAGAAGGAGATCAGGAAGTCGCAAATTGGCCAATTCTCTATGTCTGTGGGTGGTCCCGGGTCGGCAAACTTGCTCGCTCGACATCGGAAGACGAGCACTGACCCTCATCGAGGATGACCTTGTCACCGAAGACCGTGATCTCAAACTTTCCCGTCGCGAGCAGTCGCGAAAGAATGTTGCGCATCGGTCGTGAGCGGGCTTTGCGGTCCATCGCCGCGACGCCTGCCGTTTCAGTTCGTCAGGAAGATCTTCCGCGTCATGACAAGCGAACTGGAAACGTACCGAGTCGCATTAATGGCTCAGTCGGGGTGGACGGCTCCGTCGAGCTGGGAGTCGATGACATGGCTGGAGGACGACAAGTTGCGAAGGCTGGGACGCAAATGCGCGTCTGAATGTGCACAGAGGCGCAGCGAAGCTCCTAGGCCTCCTTTTCTGAGATGCTGGCGATGGTTTCGAGGAGAAGGTTGAAGGAGAAATCGAGCGATACAGCGAGACCAGGCGGGACTGGCGGTCAGTCCCGGTCCGCAAAGCGTCCCTAGAGCTCAAGGAGCGTCTAGCAAGCCCTCTCGCAGCTGGGCGAGGGTGAGGTCGCGATGCAAGCGACTTCATCAGTCTTTCGCTCTCCCACGTGCAGCGAAGCCGCTTTTCTCGCTCTATCCGGTCCTGCTAGACTGAATCTGCTCTTTCAAGCAGTGCTCTGAGAAGACGCACCGCGCGCGATGCTCTCCATTCTCTCCATCGCCGTGCTGGGTCGACACGGCAACCCCCTCTTTCTCGAGTCTTACTCGTCCCGCAGGGGCGGGCAGGCCGATCTCAAGTGGCACTACGCGGCAAATACGGCGCTGGACTTCTTCGAGGAGCGAGGTGCGCGGCGCGGTCTCAGAATCGTAATCTCGCTGACCCGCTCTTCTGCAGAACTGCCGGCGGCCAAGACGACTGAATCCTACCTGGGCATGCTCTTTGCGATGGAGGACTATGCAGTGTGCGTGTTTTGCGTCTCAATCTCTTGCGGGACTTGACTGATGCATTACTCCGGCAGCTACGGCTATCAAACGAATACTCGAATCAAGTTCGTCCTCGCTATCGCGCTGGCGGACGCCGTTGTGCGAGATCTAGATGTCAAGACGGTGAGTACCATCCTGCAAAGCTCTTGCGAAGCTGACGTACCTCTGACCAGATCTTCCGAGCAATACACAACGCCTACATCGTCCACATCTCGAATCCCTTCACCTTTTCCGAAACCGACAACCCCGCCGCGTTTGCTGCACCCATACGAAGCGTCAAGTTCAAGCGCGCTATGGACGCGATTGCCGGCGGGAGCAGCAGTACCTCTTCCGCCGACCACTGAACTCGACCGCATCCTCGGTTTTTCGTGCGTCTTCATCTGTTGCAATACTACGCCAGCGACATACCTCTTGCGATCCTCCTCCCCTCGTCGCTCTCTACCGCCATACCACCATTCTCCGGTTTCCGCCTCGTCCCGCACGCCCAGCTCGAGACCCGCTCAGCACGCTGGAGGCCCATGCAACCGCGCGCAGGCTGCTCACGTCTCGAGCTCGACATGCTGAACTGCCTCAAGTGCAAAAGGACGGACAACAACTCTCGAGGACCGGTACCGTGACAAGCCTCCGCAAGACTCCAGGAGTGCTTGACAGATACGCCTGTCACAAGCCTTTGTAGCACGCTTCCTCCCTCGCTGTGCAACGTATGTGCGCAATGGAGAACCTGGCGTGAGCGCCGCACCTGGACATTCTCGAGATAAAACCACGACGAATCTAGACAAAGACAACTGTACTGCGAGGAACAACGGTGTATGAAGGGCAACAGAGCATGGAGTGGTCGGTGGCTCAAGGGAGCCGTTTTTGCGTGTCTACACGCGCGAGACAGCCTCAAGGCGGGTGTCCTCAATCTCGACCTTCTCGATGGACTCCTCCTTCTCGAGCGCGTTGACGTCGGCAACGACGGGAACGGCGGGACCAGCGAGCACGGCGTTGTCGGCGATGAGCTTGACCTGGCGGCGCATGTAGAAGTACATGCCGGCGCCGTAGAAAGCGCAACTGCGGCGAAAGCAAAAGTCAGCACGAAGACCGTTAGGAGCGTCAGAGATGAGACGTACGCGCTGAAACCGAGCATGGGGACGATGTATGAGATCCGAGTGCCCTTGGCGTCGGCGAATGCACCTTGCGCCGAAGGGAAGAACGATCCTCCAGCGACGGCCGCGCAGAGGATACCGGCGCCGCGCTTCGTGTGGCGACCCAAGTACGAGGTGGCGAGGGTGAATGTAGTGGGGTAGATGACCGACTCGGAGAAGAAGACGAGGAAGAGAGCGGCGAGGCCGGCGTTCCCGCCAGTGAGGGCCGCAACGAGGGAGAAGACGGTGCAGGATGAGCCGTAGGCGGCGAGGACCAGGCAAGGGTTGAAGAAGCGAAGGAGCGGAGTCGAGGCGAAACGTGCTGCGAGAAAGAGACGAGCCGTGAGCGACCGGCGAGAAGTATAGAGTTGCCAGACAACTACAGCCGTATACTCACCGACCATGAAAGTGATCTGGAGGTACGACAGCATCTGCGACGCCTCGGCGGACGTCCTGCCATCGGTCTCAGTGAGATCTGTGGAGAGTTGCGGGTGAGCGAGTAGCAAGATGAAGGGGAATGAGACCGCTCACAGAAGAGGACGAAGGACGCCGTCGAAACCTGAGCGCCGACGTAGAAGAGCTGGGCGAGGAAGCCGAACATGGTGTGCTTGCGCTGCCAGACAGGGCGCTCGTCGACGATACCGGAGGACTCGGCTTGATCCTCCATGTCGGAGTCGGTAATGTTGGGAAGCTTGGCGAAGAAGAAGAGCACAGCGAGGGCGGCGCCGAGGCAGGCGACGGCTAGATACACAAACTGTATCGAAGAGAGGGAATTGGCCGCAGGACCTGAGAAAAAGGTCTTGCTAGCGATCAAGGGGCCGACGAATGCCGCTAAACCATTAGCGGATTGAGCCTGAAGCACGCAAAAGCGATCAGTACGTGTGATGAGGGGTTGGGACAGGACGCGAGCGGGGTTCGAGACCCAAGAAAAGGTGAAAAAGCACGCACGGCATTCAGGCGGAACGCTGCGCCTTCGGGAGGACCAAGGACCGAAATAAAACTGTTGGCCATGGTCTCTAGGGTTGCGAGACCGCACGCGATGACGAAGGCCTGGTCGCAGCGGAGAGGAGAAGAGAAAGAAATGCGAGGAGGAGGAGGAGAAAGTCAGCTTATCGCGCAGCCCGTGGATTCGTCCGCGCCGACCTACCGAAATGACGAAGCCATAGTACTTCTCGAAGCTGTACAGGAAGAGCGGTTAGTGGTGGACGCTGCGGGGAAGAGACGGGAAACGCACTGGGCGGACGGCCAGAAGCCGAGGGCTCCAAGGCAGTAGATGGTCAAGCCCATGAGGATACCGGCGCGGTAGCCAAAGCGACTGGCGAAGAGCGAGGCGGGGACAGAGTAGACGAGGTCTGGGAGGAGTGGAAGCGATCAGATGAAGTACGAAGTCGAGACGGTACGAAGATTGGACGGCGCCAGGACTCACATGCTCCGAAGTACGCGACCTGCAGGAGCGTCGATTGAAGCTTGGAGATGCCGAAGTGCTCAACGACCTTCTTGTTGAGGACTGCGCGCGACAGGGAGGCGTAGTGAGGTGGGAGAGATTCAATCCGTCCGAGGTCAGCGGTCGTTCTCGAAGTAGGAGGCAGAGCAGTCATTGACCAACCGTCAATCAACCCGTAGGATAGCCCCCACGCAAAGAACAGCGACGTAACGAGGGCGAAGGAGAAGATCTCCTGACGGCGAGTGAGGGCGGGTCCTGCGACCTTAACATTGCTTGCGACGACTCCACCGGCCATAGCGACGGATTTAAAGTATTGTAGAGTTCGAGGGCGAAATTGGCGACGATGCGCAGCCGACGAGAGACTGGTCGGGTCGAAAGTCGAGAAAGTCGAAGCGGGAGAAGGGGAGAAACGGAGGAAGGGTCTCGAGGAGACTACGCTGAGTCTCGAAGGGCGAGGGTGAGGCGGGAGAGAGCTGTGCTGGTCGTGTGAGTATGAAGCAGAAGAGAGGGGCGAGAGAGGCTTTTGAGGACGCGCGAGGAGCCCCCATCTCTGCGTGTTGCCCCAACCCAGATCGAGGGGGCCAGGCTCGGGCCCCACGTACTCGTACGAAGTGGCTCGCAACCGTCGTTGAGCGCCATCGATGGCAGTCGTCCGCGCAGAGGCGCGAGCAGCCCGACCAGAACGAAGAAGGTCGACTCTAGCGAGACTGAGAGGCGTGGGCAGAGTCTCCGGTTCCTGATCGAGGCCTATCTCGGTTGATTGTCTCCCGTTTGACGCTGGAAGATTGTTCACAGCGTCGCGGAGCGCAAAGCGATGCGATGCGAACGATGCTGCGCTCGCCAGGCTGTCCAGGAGGGAGCGTAGCGAGTCCAGGAGGATGCGCGGAAGCCATCAAAGCAGTCCTAGCGGAGCTCCAGCATTCCCACTCCGGAGGATAACGCTATGGCGGGGCCTTGGCTGCAGCCGTCCAGCGGACGGCATCCATCCGTGCTCTTGCGCGGCAAAGGCGGGAAAGGGGACGCTCGCTCGGGTCGCAGGAGCATCGTCTGCGCCACTGCTGCTGTCGATCGCTGTTCCCGCACGTCTACCGACCGTCGCAAACATTCAAACTCGAGCGGAATCGATGGCGAGCCGAGCGAAAACGCGGAGGTGCGGAGGCGGGACGAGGGCGGGAAGTGGCTGAAGGCTGGCTTGCTCGAGTTTGGGAAAGCGCTCGGGGCCGTGGCGCGATAGATTGCGGATGCGGGAGTGACGGCAAGCATCGATGCGAGCGAATTTGACGGAGGGAGACGAGCGCTTGTCGCGGGGGATGAAGTTTTTCCCAGGCGAAAGGCGCGTCACCGCCGCTCGCCAGCCAGCTCGAGCGGGTGTCCAGCGGGTAGCAGCGACGCTGTGCGACGCCTGGCGAGCAGCTGGACCCGGTTTGAGCGGTAAGGGCAGGAGGGAGGGCCGCACGCCAAATGAAATGCCGAGGGTGGCCGTTGACACACACCGCGTGCGTCGACAGTAGGGCCGGGCGCGGTAATCAGCCGTCGCCGTCAGCGTGGTGATGCTGTCAGCTTGTACTGCTTCTCCAGGGTTGTAAGAGTGGCATCCGAATAGTGGGAGGACCCGGACCGCTCCCTGTCCCGCTGAACTTGGCTCGAGTGACGCAGCAAGTCATTCAATAGAGGCTTTCGACCTGCCTCTGTTCACGGCAACGCTGCACGAGGCGTTGTTGCGACAACGGAACCTCCTCCATCTTTCCATCTCCTTCGCCTGTTTCCGCGGCGCGCTGACCTCAAAAACGGGGAGTCTCGATGCGCAGAAAAGCGGCAGACACTCGTGATGCTCGGGATGTTCACCTTCTTGCCTTGCCCCGCTTTTCGTGCAATCCTCCTCGCGCGGCTGGCCAACCTCTCTTGACCGCCAATCCATGCTTGTTTTCTCGAGCGAGGAACGCTCTTCCATGCCGTGTGCTGAATGATACGCTTACAGGAAGTGGCAGACGAGGACGCCAACGTCAACGCGTTAACTTACTGAGTGAACGCATCAACGGCGACTGAACTCCTCGCTCCCAACTGCCTGGGCGCGCGCAGACATGGACCGCAGGTCCGCTTGCCATGGCTCTCGTTTGTTTGTCGATGCTGACGATTGGGCTGCTTCGGACGGTCGATTCCACGCTCTTCTGGACCCGATCGCTTCCGTCCACGCTCCTCCAGGACCCGATATCGCTCCTGGCTTATTAAGTTGTCCCTTCTCACACCTTTACACGGACGTGCGCATTCAAGAAGCGGCCCTGCGGTTCGACCACCGTTAAGCTCTGCTCGCCGCGAATGCATTCGCCAAGTTGCTCGAGAGACGTAATCCTCCTTTGTGCTCCAGGCGTCGTAGCTTCTTCCTCGGCTCTGCTCGCCGTCGAAAGAGACGCAAATACGCATAGACTCTGTGTGCGAACGGACTAGACCTGCTTGCGAAGCGAGTCGACGGCATCCTCCTCCGCGACTTCCTGCGCTCTCGAATGCTTTCCTCGCCTCCGAATGCTGGTAGTCGCCGTGTGCAGCTCGCCCGGGAGCTTGTCCCAGCGCTGTTAAAACGCCGCAACACGTGCCATGCCGGAACATTTGAGCCTCCACGGCCCGGCGGCGGAATGGCGGCAAACAGGTCGAACACGCTCGCTCGCAACGTCCAGCGTGCTGTATTCAGGCATAGACGTCGTTTCCGCTCGTTCCTTTCTGCTTCATCGAATGTCCGGTACCGCAGACATGGCCGCCACGCTCCTCCCCAAGGCCCGCCTCGCAGGACACATGTCGATCGGCATCGTCGGCGCTGGCATCGGTGGCCTGGTACGTACAGTCCTAACGAGTTCATGGGGACGACTGGTGCTTCAGCAGGCCCCCGGTAGTGCTTGCTGGCTGGGTGTACTCCCTCGCCGGATTTCATCGCTCGAGGGTTCGGATACGGGTAACAGGCGTGAGGCGGGCCAGCGGGACTTCGGCAGGGTCGAAGAAGTTTGGTTGAAGCTCTTCAGTACCAAGCGGCCCTGCCAGGCTTTGCGGACGGTGCGAAGCCGCCAGCTGGAGGCGGGTCGTGGGATCTCGACATGCTTCGCGCGCAGCGTTCGCGGAAAAGTGGTTGAGGACGGCTTAGCATGCTCACGATCAATCTATGACCATCGTCGGCGGACGCATAGGGGGCGACAGAGGCCAAAGCACCTGCTCGACTCGCTCGCGACTTCTACACTCTCCAACTTCAGACTGCCTACCTTGACTGGATCTTTCGGCTGACCTGTCTTTCCGTTCACGCAATGACAGGCCAGCGCTGTCGGACTCGCCTCCCGCGGTTTCCAGCATGTCACGATCTACGAGAGCGCCCCCGAGATTGGCGAGGTCGGCGCCGGCATCCAAGTGCGTTTCCAGCTCTTCATCATCATGCTCTGCTCCCTTCACTGACGTCAAAGCTACGCGGACACCGCAGGTCGCCCCGAACTTCTGCCGCGTCTTGACGCACTTCGGCATCCTCGAGCGACTGAAGCGCGATGCCGTCCGACTCGAGCAGGCGAGCGTCCGCCGCTACGTCAACGACGAGCAGCTCAACTCGACGTCTTTTGCGAACCTGGAGAAGGAATACGGGTACCCGACTTTCGTTGTTCACCGGGCGGACTTGCACCGTGCGTTGCTGGAAAGGGCGTTGGAGCTTGGCGCCAAGCTGCGAACAAACGTGCGCACTGTTCTAGCAGTCCTTGGGACGGTCGGAGACTGACGAAGCAGGGGTCTACAGTCTCATGTCGAGGACATCGACTTCGAGAAGACGAGTATGCAGATCAAGGGTCTCGGAACAGTCAAGCACGACGTCATTGTTGCAGCGGATGGCATCAAGAGTGCGATTCGCGCAAAAATGATGGCGCGGCGAGGGGAGATTGACGAGACTATCCCAACTGGCGAGGCGGCGTACCGTGAGTCTGGCCGGCGGTCTTCGCTTCCCTCAGTCGAGCGAGAGTGAGCTGACATATCTCCGTTCCAAGGCGTCATTTTGAAGCGCGAGCAGATGGAGAACGATCCCGACCTGAAGCGCCTCATCGACGAGCCTACCGCCATCCGATGGATCGGTCCCGACGCCCACATCGTCGCGTACCCGATCAAGGCACACAACGGCTACAACATTGTCTCGACGCACATCTCGAACACTGTTGGCTTGACGGAGGACTGGACCGCGCGAGCGTCGAAGGAGATCATGCTCAAGCGCTTCGATGGCTGGAACGATAAGCTTATGAAGGTGCGTTCGCTTGCGCTTGCGAGCGAGAACTGTTACTGCAGTTCCACGGAGCTGACGCAGTTACGCCAGTGCCTCCGCCTCGCGCCCGAAGGCGAGCTCGTCGAGTGGGCTCTCCGGATCCACCTTCCCCTCACCGGCTGGCTCGACCACAACGTCGCTCTCCTCGGCGACGCAGCACACGCCACTCTTCCTCATATCGCGCAAGGTGCCGCCCAAGCCGGCGAGGATGGCGCCGTTCTCGGAACTTTGCTCGCCAAGTGCACGAGCATTGAAGAAATCCCCAGGGCGCTCAAAACGTACGAGCGGCTGCGCAAGGCGCGCGCCGACTGGGCTGTTGCGATGGCGAAGTCAACCGGTGAGTAGCATCCTTCGACTTGATTGCGCGGTCTGCTCTCTTCGGAGCTGTGGACGAGCTGACCGTCTTTGAGCTCTATACTGACTGACCCATTGTTGCCCTTCCATAGGCGAGGCCCTGCATATGCCGGACGGCCCCCAGCAGGCCGCACGCGACGAGCAGCTGAAGAAGGCGTCGACCGGTGCAACTTCGCCAGACAAGTGGGGCGACAAGACGACGCAGCAGAAGCTGTACTCGCTCGACGTCGTCCGGCAGGCCGAACAGGAGTTCGCCAAGCTCTAGAGATGCCCTTTGGGCGCATAGAAACTACATTTCGGTTCACTTTTCCCTTCTCCGTGCATTTCCGTCCCCTTTGTCGTCGGTTCCCCTCGCGATAGATTTGCCTCTCGCCTTATCGGCAGGGACTCCTCGTATAGCTTGCATTCGCAGCCGCATCATTGTTCTCGGTCGCCTGCCTCTCTGCGAGTTGACCTTCGAGAGGGTTGACCTTCTGCAGCTCGCTGTCGCTCACACGCTCGGACGAGCTGCTCTGCCTGCTCGCTGCTTGAATACACTCGCAGCATTAAGAGGCGCGCCATACGCAGCTCAACGGTCTTCCTTTCCCTCCCCGACTTCATTAGTTGGGCCAAATTCGATGAACCTCGAGCTCCTCAGTACGCCTCACAGGCATCTACACGCGTCCCAAGACTAATTCCGCACCTCCGCAGATCCGTTCACTACTTCGTTCCCCGAGAACTTCGAGTCTTCGGTCGATGTTGCGGGACTCTGTGCCCGCTTCAACCCTCGAGGGCTCTTCGCGGGACACTATCTGGCCGTTGGGCGGCTGGACGGGGTGGTCATCGTGCTGGACTTTGAGACGAAGTGCATCGTGCGTTGGCTCGAAGGGCATGTTAAGGCGGTCACGACAGTTTGGTGAGTGGTGGTGCTCCTCCTCGAGACCAACGGCCGGGCAGGGGTGCTATGCAGGATGGCGCTGGCATGATCTGATGCCTGTCTCCCTTGTCGCTCGAGGAGTTGACCCGAAGATTCCCACAGCTGGTCGAGCAACTCTCGCTACCTCTTGACGGCTTCGCGAGACTGGAACGCTATCATCTGGGACCTCTCGGCATCTGCGGCAGAGTCGGTGGACGGTGAACGACGACATACAGTCCGCTTCGACGCGCCGATAACCAGTGCAGACCTACATCCGCGGAATAGGTGAGTCCGTCTGACTTGCCCTCTCCCGTTAGTGGAGCTGAACTTGCTTTCTTGCCCAGCAAAATACTCGTCGTCACGCTGCATGGCCAGACACAACCAGTGTTTGTTGATTTGAGAGAAAGCGGCGGACGATGGGAGCTTGAGCCTCCGCCAGATGAGGAGGAAGTGCAGGAGGAAGAGGAGGACGAGGACATGGAGATCATCCGGTGCATCTCTTTTCTTCGCCCGTGCTCATTTTGCCCCAGCTAATTTGGATGGTACGCACGCAGCGAGGTGGCCACGTTCGCTCGCTTCAATCCTCGAGGCGACCTGATATTCGTCGGAACCTCGCGAGGGAACATTCACATCTGGGACGTCTACACGATGGAGGTGAGCAGAATTCGGCTCACCTTGCGCAATGGAGCTGACTCCCGCCGCCTTGGCAGTGGCTTTGGACCGAGTACATCGGAGTGCCTGCACCGGTCAAGCAGCTGGCGTTCAACAAAAGTGGCTCGTAAAGCGTACTGCCTACTTCCCATCTAGCTCCAGCACTCACGCACTCGCTCGCACAGCTCCATGATTCTGAACTCGAACGACCGATGCATCCGCCTCATCGCCCTCGCTCCCGATCCTCCCGAACCGCCTTCCGACGAAGAAGAAGCCGCAGGCTTCGAGCCTCCTCCCCCACGACCACCTCGGATACCTTACTTCGAGGTCATCCACCGCTTCCAGGACCTGGTCAACCGGACGCCTTGGAATGGTTGCGGGTTCTCCAGCGACGGGGAGTACATTATTGGAGGTGCGCGCGGGTCTTCATCCGCTTCTCAAGCTGTGCTGACGCGATAGGCCTTGCCAGGTGCGGGTCACAAGGCGGCGCACAACATCTACATCTGGGACCGCGAAACCGGCACGCTCGTTAAGATTCTGGAAGGGCCGAAAGACCCGTGCGAAGATCTCGACGTGGGTGCCTTCTCTCTTCTCTCGATTGACTTACGCTGACCGACTTACTTTCGCAGTGGCACCCTTCTCGCCCGCTCATCGCGTCCGTCTCCTCGCTCGGCATGATCCATACTTGGGTCACTCCGATCGTCGAGAACTGGAGTGCGTACGCGCCTGGGTTTGAGGAGTTGGACGAGAACCGCGAGTACGAGGAGAAGGAGGACGAGTTCGACTTTGTGCGTCCGTTTCACCTGTTCGGCCTCTTCTGCTCACCCGTCCAGCCTACACTTCGCTGACTCGGGTCGCTGACCGACACACAGGAAGACGAGACGGCTATTCAACGACGTGCAGCCGACCTGCAAGACCATCCGGTCGACATCCTCTCGCACGCGACTCCGTCTACACGAGCCACAGTCGTCGAGCCTTGGCCCGAAGACTACGACGCGGTCGAAGCGTACGAGGAGTACGTCGGTCGAGACGCGGAGGACGACGAGGCGAAGGGCGAGGCGTTCTACCCGCCTCCTGTTCTGCTGGACGAGGCGGACTTGGTCGCCCTCGAGCCTGCTTCGCCGGAAGCGAGCGGGCGGCGACGGTAGCATCGCGCGCAATGCATTCTCTCGGCGATGCTCGCGGCACAGATCGAGAGAAACAATGCGATTGCGAGATGGGTGCAGATGCGATATAGAGAGTCGCTTGTGTCTATACTGGAGAGAATTCAGGGTGTTCGTTCGTAGCCGTATGTCGTTGGATAGCTGTTCATCCACAAGGGAGGGGGCTGGAGGCATCCGAGCGGGAGGACGAAGCGGGGCCATGTCCAAAAGCGAACGGGCGGGACCTCGCGGATGAGGCCTTGCGTCATCCTGTAAGATTGTGAAGTCAGCTCAAGGAGGAAGTGAGCTGAAGAGGAGGGCGAGACGCACCAGCTCTTGTACAGCATCCCCCCGCAGAAGCAGATGAATAAGCTGCTCCATAGGACGCCGCCATATCCTCCGACTCTCCGCCGCGTCAAGGCCCTATACATACCCTCGAGGACGATGCCAATACCTTGCATCATGAAGTAGGCTGAGCCACCCCATCTGATGAGGAAGGGAAGAGGTGGGTTGTGAGGAGGGAGGGTCGAGGTCGAGGTTGCGAGGCCTGCAAAATCCGCGAGGTAAGCGCAGGAAGTCGGCGAAGCGTTATGAGTTTGAGCAAGCGTCAAGATGCATCATTCTCGGAACGTAGCTTACCAAACTCGTGGATCCAGGACGACAAGGCGAACGTTGCGAGTACGCCGAGTGCACGACCGAGTTGGTTGCCGACCAACGGTCGGAACAGTCGCTGCGTCGGATTGAAGGCGAGGAAGCGGAAGGGACCTGCGGAGAAGTGTTGTGAGTGAAAGTCGGGATCGGAAGGATTGGGAGAACGAACGGGCGAAGAAGCTGCGCGCAGAAGCGAGGATCAGTAAGCTGAAAATTGTGAGAGGGGCGAATCGCGACGCGACTCACGCATGCCATTGCACCGACCAGAACTTGGCGACCGAGTCGGGTGGCGATTGAAGATTAAACAGCGGTGGGTACTCCCTCGGGTCGAAGCGGGGTAGGGTAAAGCCTTTTGGGAGTGGGAGGAGGCGGACGAGGGCGGTGATGAGAAAGGTGACGAGGGTGCAGCAGCTATATCCGAGGGTAAGCGCAGCGAAAACGGCTGTTCCCATGGCGAGTCCCGTCACGCAGCCGCCGAGGGTGTGCGCGTGCTTAGGGTCGAGCGAGGGAAGGATGGCGTATATGAAGGCGTCTCGACTCGTCGGCGGTTCGAGGAGGACGATGGCGCAGAGGACAAGGAGGGGATGGCTCCATGCGATTTCGAGCAGTAGTCGCCGGAGGAAAAGGCCTTGCTGGAGCGCGAAGGGCTGAGTCGTCGTGGCGGCAAAGTCGTACCCTTGGCCGCGCATAGCGAGCAGGAGGTGGAGCGTCGACCGGATGATGTCGATAGGTCCGTCCTCCGCAGCCTGTTTCCGCCTCAGCCCTTCCAGGTACTCCCGCTGCGCCTCCTGCGTCCGTCTCCACTTCTCGACCTTTTTCTCCTGCGACGTCTTGTCCGCACCGTTTGCACTCCCCTTCTCCTGCGCCGCCGTCTCCTCAGCCGGACTCTTCCCGTCAAATCCGACCCATGTGTACGGGAGCAAGTCCGTCGCGAATCCCCACTCGACGCTTTTCATGATCGCGTACGCGCCCATGATGCCGAAGACGACTGCTCGCGTGCAGAAGCAAGTCAGCGAGGGAAAACTTGCGAGAGGGAAGGCGACTCGCAGTTCATGCCGACCGCCTGATTCCGCGGCTCGATGGCGTACTTGTAGGGCGTTGCAAAGGACATGGCGACCGAGAGCGGCATGAGTGCGAAACGGACGAGCCGAGAGAGGGTCGATGGGAAGATCGGGTGCAGGAGAAGGCATTGCAGCGAGACAGGGATGAGGAAGAGGAAGCTGCGGACAGAGATAGAGTGTCGGCTCTTGTCTGGTCTGTCCTAGCCTACTTCCAGCTGCTACCTTTGCCTCGAATGACGGTGTCCGAGGAAGAGACGTACAGATCCAGCGGCGGGAGATAGGGCCCGTCCAGGACGAACTGCGGCATATTCGCGAGCAATTCTCACGCCGTTCAGCACCTTTCCAGCCCAATCCAGCGAGTCGAGAGCGAGGCGAGGAGAGCAACCCATCTCCGAGAGAGGGTTAGAACTGGACGCTCGCCGACGCCCGCTCGTACGCGCTCAGTGGGGCCCATGGCAGCTCTCAAGGCGTCTTCAGGGCCCACCAAGGCCAACGGTACGCGCGACTTGCGCTCCCCATCTCCCGACTTCGACCCCGTCGCTTTTCAAGCTTCGCTCGACGACGCCGTCAACGAGACGCGTGCGCTGATCGATAGCTGGCTGCCGAAGGATCTGGGACCCGAGTGGACGAGTGCGTTCGCGGCAAAGAAGGGCGCGGACGGGTTGCAGAGCTTGAAGGACAGGGCGAGGCCGTCAAGGTGAGTCCCGAGCGGTCTGCTGGCGGTGGGGAGGCTTGCGGGGATTTCCTTGGTCCGCTTAGAGCATACGAATGAACTGACCAGCGCCCACGATCTCGCAGACTCGGACTCGGCGCGCAACCAGCCTCGCAGAACAAGCAACTCGCAGAAGACCGCAAGCTGAAACAGCGGCTGATAGGCAAGTCGCGCCTGTCGATGGGCGACGACGGGTCAGAAGTCAAGGCGGTGCTCTCGGCGGGCAAGGGCGTCGAAGGCGACTTGGATGACGACGAGGAGGACGAGGAGGACAGTCGAGCCAAGACCGTCGGCAAGGGGAAGGGCAAGGCGGGTGCGAGCGGGTACATGAACCCGTTCGTCATTCCAGCGAGGAAAAAGGATCCGCATACGCCCGCCAACGCGACTGCGTCAAAAGCCTTTGACCCGTCTTCCCCTTCCTCATCCAAATCTACTCTCTTCAACAACCCGTCTCCCGTCAAACCCACAGCGTCCCCTTCGACTTCTACAGCGAAACCCCTTGTCGCCACGAACTCTTTCTACAGTCCGTCTACCTCAACTACCGCAGCGATCGGCCAGCCTCTCTCGAAGAACCAGCGCAAGAAGCTGCGCGAGCGGGAAAAGCAAGCGCAGCGCAAGCGTCTGCTCGAGGAGGAGAGTAGGAGGGAGGCTGACGTCGAGGGAGAAGAGCAACGGGCCTCGAAACGGGCGAAGGTCGAGGTCGAGCATGCGAAGGACGAGCAAGACGGCGGTGTGGATGGTGAAGCGGACGCTTCAGTGACGACTGCGGATCCTCCAAGCCCGTTGAAGGAAGGTGCGATCGGTAACGGTGGAGACGACAGTCTGAGCAAGAAGAAGCGGCGGAAGAAGAAGAAGAAGTCGAGCGCGGCGAACGGGATAGGAGCGGGAAGCGAGGTGCCGCTACTCAACCTCGCGCACTTGCAAACATAGCGCGCTGCTGCAACTACTCTCTCTGATCCTACACATCCTCAACCTAGCACGACTTGTGTCCGCTGTTCCTCCTCGTCTTCCTCGGTCGAGCCTTCTCAACTCGTCTCTCCCGCTCACTCTCACGTCCCACTGGCCTCTCGCTGTCTGCATCGTGCTTGCCTGCCTCGTCTGCTCTCGCGCACCCTGCGGGATCTCCGCGCTTTGGTCGAACGCACGAGCCTTCTCTGTCTTTGCGCAGTCGGAACCGTTGGGGGCATTCGTCCTCGTCCTCCTTCGTCCATCTTGAAGTCGTGTTGCCTGCTGCCTTGACTGATTGACTGCTGTGTTTCTCGCTCGACATGCTCCCGCTGAGATCGACGACCGCACATGCAGCGCGTAGTAGCCGGAAGGAGGAGGAGGAGGAGTTGGTGAGACGAAGCGCATCGCAGGACCACTGGGAGAGGGTTAGCCAACCTGTACACTCATTACAACCGATTCTCACCCTTTCGAGCTCGCGCAGATGCCCATGACTCCGCAGCCGGAACCTCCGCTCGACTGGAAACGGCCTGTCCTGATGGCCTGCCTCTTCCTCCTCGCTTTGCTCGCCTATACTTCTTGGTCGTCCGCAGTGTTGAACGTCAAGTTGGGCCCGAAGGCGGGAAATGAGGTGGTTGTGCCGACTCGCGCCGAGGAGAACGTCGATGTCTGTGCAGGTCCGGCTGGAGATCGCTTCCTCGTTCCCATTGCCATCGGTACGCGCCTCTCTAGTGTCGCACAAGACGCAGCTGACACTGATGTCGACAGGCGAACAAGAATCGCGCGCCCAGCTCCACCTCATCCAGCTCGCTCACCATTCCGTCGCCCTAAACCGCACGCTCGTCCTCCCTCGCGCCTACGCCTCCCGCTTCTCCTCCTGCGGCCACCAGTCCTTCGACTTCTTCTATGCCGTCCCGCCCTTCTTGCAGCTTTTCGAGCGCTTGGGCGGATACGCCGTCGTCCAGCGCGACTTTGAAAAGTGGCTCCTTCGGCAGGACGGGCGACGGACGGGTCAGCGGGTGAGGCTGCAAATCGAGGGACAGTATGGATCCATAAGCACAGACGGAGCACTCGAGCTGGATCCGCTGGCGGCGGCGGCAGACGACAAGCAGTCTTGCCTGTTGGAGGCGAAGCTCGACTTTGAAGGCCGCGAGAGACTGTGGGTCGTCGAGCCCGGGCGCCAACCGAACCGTACCATGGTCGACTCGCTCGCCGACCTCGATCGCCGCCTCTAGTCCGACGTTCTTCTCGTCGACTACAACCTGCGCAACGCCATTTTCGACTCGACGGTCCATGTCGACATCGACACGTCCTTCAAGTACCAGCACGAGTGGTACGAGCTGGCGGGCCGAGTGCTCGAGGCCGCAGGACCAGCAATAGGCGTTCATTGGCGGACGGAGAATATCGAGCCGGAAACGCTCGAGGGCTGCGGAACTGGCCTTGTCGATGCGATCCTCGCGCTCAAAGCCAGCGATCCCGCACTCGAAGCTGTCTACTTTGCCACCGACTACCCGCTTGAGATGCTTTCTGGCGCACCGTCGAATACAGGGCACCAAGGGCGACTTGACCAAGACGAATGGATCGTCGCCCATTCCGATACCTTGACCCAATCGCTCACACCCGCCCATCGCGCAGCCATGTCGTCCTTCCTCCAGGCCTTCGACACCCTCGTCTCGCCGCACGGCCTCAAACTCTCGACCTACCGCTCGCTCATCCGCTCGCTCTCGCCCTCCCTTCCGCCTTCTCTCGCCGCGTGGGCAGCCAACCCCGCTGCACCAGCTATCGTATCGATGCTCGTCCTGCGCCAGACAGACTACTTTCTCGCCGGCCTGCCGAAGTCGAAGCGGATGAAGGCGTTGGGCAAGACGGCGTGTGCGAGGGACAGCAGTTGGACAAATCGAGTGTCCAGAGCGCGGGCGAAGACGTGGCATGAGCAGCACGGCGTTGGCGGGACTACTGAGCAGGAAGGGCGCGCAGCGAGGGAGTTGAAGAATGTCGTCGGGAGGTGGAGGACGGACGGGAAACTCGAGTAGCGTTCCGTCGAGCCTGACCGTCTTCCTGGCGCTGTTGTAGCATTGCCACTGAATCACCCAGCCGCAATCTCGTCCATCCCTCGCGTCTCACGGCGCAAAGGCGATAGATTCGAGCAGGGGCGGGGTCTTGAGCGGCGACAATGCCTTGAGGGCAGCTTGACCAGTTCTGGCGCAGCCAGCAGAGCTTGGGACGGCTTAGTAAGCGCTTGCCAGCCCGTCCCAGCGAGAGCGAGTGAGCCGTCTCCTGCCAACCCCGCCAACCTCCTCCTCCGTCCTCGCCCACCACCAACCACGCTCGCTATGGCTTCGTCGACGGTTGTCACGCTCCAGGTGTCTCTGCCGCCCCTTACGAAGGAGTACAAGGCGCCCAGCTTTGGCTCCATCTCGGGTGCGCACCCTCGTTCGCCTCGTCGCTTCATCACCAAAGCTCACTCTCATAGCTCGTTCGCAGCGCCCTCTTCGTCTGCGTCCGTTTATCCGTCCGGCCCTGCATTCGAGGCCCATGCTCGCCGCATCCTGAACCAGCGCTCGTTCGCCGAGGATGACCACCTCGAGAAGGAGCGCCTTTCGGCCAACGGAAACGGTGTTGTCGAGGAGGATGACGCCGACGCAGAGCTTGGAAACGAGCAGGAGGACCGCGACTTGCTCGAGCTCGACCCGAAGCAGTGGAAGGTGCGAGGGACTCGCTTTCGATGGCTATTGCGGAGCTGACCTCGCCCCGATACTGCTCGCAGGACCAAGACCACTACGCTGTTCTCGGCTTGCAGCACCTCCGCTACAAGGCGACCGAGGAGCAGATCAAGAAGGCTCGTGAGTCGGATTTTGAGCGATCTTGGCTGGTTTGCAGGCTGACGCTCGTCTCTCAGACCGCCGCAAGGTCCTCCGTCACCACCCGGACAAGAAGGCCAACGCCGGCGGCTCTGCCAACGACGACTCGTTCTTCAAGTGTATCGCCAAGGGTGCGTGCTGTTCGTCGGTCACTCGGTGGACTCGCGCTGACTCGCACCGCCTTTTGCCAGCTATGGACATCCTTTCGAACCCTGAAAAGCGCCGCCAGTTCGACTCGGTCGACGAGGCCATTTCGGACGATTTCCCCGACGCGAAGCAGACGACTGCCGACAACTTCTTCGAGCTGTGGGCGCCCGTCTTCGAGCGCGAGGGTCGCTTCTCGAAACGCCAGCCTGTCCCGTCCCTTGGCGGACCCGACGCGCCTAAGCAGGAGGTCGAGGCGTTCTACGACTTCTTCTACAACATTGACTCGTGGCGGTCGTTCGAATACCTTGACAAGGATGCTCCCGAGGGTGCCGACAGGTGCGTGCGGACTAGCCATTTTCGTCAGCTCTCGCTTCTCCTGCGCGACACCTCGCTGATGGAATGACGCTGTCGGTCCACAGCCGTGACGAGAAGCGCCACCAGGAGAAGAAGAACAAGGCCGAGCGCGACCGCAGAAAGAAGGAGGACAACACCCGCCGCCGCACCCTCGTCGACACTGGTCTCTCCCTCGACCCGCGCATCAAGGCGTTCCGTGCGGCCGAGAAGGCTGCTCGCGAGGCCAAGCGCCGCGGTGGTGCACCTGGCGGTGCGCCGGTTGACCCCAAGGTCAAGGCTGAAGAGGAGCGCAAGCGCAAGGAGGAGGAGGAGAAGGCCATGGCGGAGCAGGCGGCCAAGGAGGCATCCGACAAGGTGCGCTCCGCTCCCAGGGCTCGGCTCGTCTCGACCCGGCTCACGGCGAATAACTGACATTGCACGTACGCGCTGCAGGCCGACCGCGAGGCCGCAAAGAAGGCCAAGGCTGCCGCCGCCAAGAACGTCAAGAAGGACAAAAAGGCCATCACCAACCTCCTCACGACGCACAACTACTTCACCCTGTCCGGCACCGCCCCCGCACCGGCGACCGTCGAGGCCTGCTTTGCCGAGCTCGACGCCATGTTCACGGTTATGGAGCCTGAGGACGTCGCTGCGTTCAAGGCGGTTCTCGACAAGGCGTCGAATCAGGACGAGGTCAAGGCTGCTTTCGTCGAGCAGGCCAACAAGGTGGCCGACAAGCTCGCGCCCGGCTCGTTCAAGGAGTTTGCCTGAGCGGTCCGCCGCATTATACGTAGACCCATCATTAGACGCCTTGAGCGCGCAAGCCGCTTAACACGCAGAACACAGAGAGTCGGCGGGAGGCAGTCGGACAATCAGCAATCCGCCCAGCAGCAAGTCTTGCTACCGTAACACAAACGCTCGGCGTCCTGCGTGTTCTGCGACCGAATTGCAGAGCGAATCGTCACGTCGTCCGCCGTAGGGCGAAGAGGTCGACCATTGAGGCCGGGTCTGGCGGTGTTCAAGCGTACGTGTCCGGTCTTCGCATGTCAAAGCGCCTCACTCCGGCCCGTCCAAAGCGCCGAAGAATCAGTCGCGTGCTGGTGGTCGGCGAAGGACAAGTCCGGCCCAGCAACGCTCGGGGCGGCGCAGGAGCAGTACGACCGTGCTTGTAAAGTCGTGAGATGCGAACTCGGCCACTCAAAAGCACCTCTCAGCCGGTGAGCAGGTGCTGGCACGAGGACAACCACAGACTTCACTCAGCGACTGCTCCTACTCGACATCCACGCAACGAGTAGGCTTGCTGCTTGACATAGAGCTACCAGGCGCACCTGTTCACGCTCTGACGCGCAAGCACGCCCGCGCGATGCCGTGGGATGAGTGGGATCGATCCAGCGGCAGTCGACAACCGGCTCACACCTCGACAAGCTGGGGCGGTGCGTACCACGCGCGCAGCCCTGACAGGCGACGCGCAGACTCCCCTGAGTGGGACAGGTCGTCTCGGCGCGAGGACGACCATCGCCGACGACCCGACGATTCGACGACGGCGAGAGACATGTATCGCGACAGGCGGGACGACAGAAGGGACGGTGAGCTGCTCAAGTCATTTTTGTAACGTTACTGAGCCCGCAGAACCCGCCAGCTGACCGTTTGTGTGGTGTTGCGTTTCCTTCCCCGTTGACATTGCTCCTCGTTTGTGATATTCTGCCCTTGCTGCGCTGGTGTAGCTGGGTCAAGTCGCAGGTCGCGCTTCGATGACGACGAACGATACGATAGCTCGAGACGACACTCGCCTGCAAGGGACCGAAGACGGTCCCCCTCGCCGCATCGCCGCTCACCACCACCTCGTCGCTCGTCTCCCTCGCAACGCTCTCCTGACCGACATTCTACCTCTTCCGCGCGCCGAGCGCCGTCACCCTCAACATCTTACATTAACGGGCATGCCGCAGAGTCGCCCTCAGTCCGCGACAGACGAGACTTGCCCTCCGCTACAGACCGACGCACCTCCTTCAGCGACGCA
This sequence comes from Rhodotorula sp. ZM1, assembly GCA_009806315.1. Lineage (NCBI taxonomy): Eukaryota > Fungi > Basidiomycota > Microbotryomycetes > Sporidiobolales > Sporidiobolaceae > Rhodotorula > Rhodotorula sp. ZM1. The sequence continues at coordinate 73,434 of QYSD01000056.1, read as the reverse complement.
GCTTCTCCTTCACCCCGCAAGATCTCCATCGCCCTCCCCTCGAACCTCGCGTTCTCATCTTCCCGACCTCCATCTCGACCAACTTCCCGCCCACCTGTCAGCAACTCTATGCCTCGCCCCCCGTCGACTTCCGCTTCCGCCTCTTCTTCTCGCTCACAGCATCGCTCTCAACCAGAACCAGAAAAACCGCCACCGTTCTTCTACAAGCCACTCGGCGCGAAGGACTACCGCGTTCTGTACGACCCAGCTCTCGACCCAAATCCGATCAAGAAGGGCAAGGAGGTCGTCAAGCGGGTTGATGGTAAGGGTCTGGCGGCCGATGCGGGAGCGCGGGATCCGAGGAGGACGACGGATCCGGAGCAGCTGAAGAAGCTTGAGGCGCGGAGACGGAAAGGACCGCTTATGCGAAAGTTGGGAATCATCACCTACAGCGTACGTCCTGCTTCGGCTTCCAGCGTCGTTGAGGCCCGCTAACGAGCGCTCGTCTCGACAGTGGGACAAGAACTCGACTGGACCTCCTCCACCTGCTCCTCCCTCCGCCATTCTCGTCACTGGCTTTCCCTCGACCACCACCGCCGATGCCATCCACGTGCACTTTCGCTCCTTCGGTCGCATCGAGCAGCAGGACGTCAAATACGACTCGCAAACGGGCGGCAGTCTCGGCATCTGCTGGATCAAGTTTATCGACGACGTTCCGCGAGATCCGGAGCCGGATAAGCCCGTGCGGGAGAAGTACGAGCGGAAGAGGATGGCTGGTCAGGCGCAGGATGGTGGTGCGGTGGCGAAGGAGGCGGTGGCAAAGGCGAACGGAGCGAAAATTGGCATGGCAATGCTCATGTCGGAAGAAGGCGTCAAGGTCGTGCTCGATGCGGACGGACTGCTGTGCAGAGCTGCGGTGAAGGCCGAAATGGAGCGACTACACCCACTTCGACCGAGGCCTGCGCCGAAACCGACGTCGCGGTTCGCACAGCCGACGCCGCCCTCCAGTCTACCGCCTCCACCGCCTTCACTTCCTCCGCCTCCTCCTCCACCTTCCTCCTCGTCGCATGTGTCTGCTCTTGCCAACCCGAGTGGTCCACGATGGGCGACTCCTAGCGGACCTCGCGCACACGTTCACCGCGATCCGCCGCCTCCGACCGAGCCGCGCGCGAATCCCATCAGCGCCTTTCCCGACGCAGTCTCCGCCGCGAAGCACATCGCCATGCCCTCCGTACCTATCCCACCGATCAAGCCCCTCGCGCGCGGTTGGTCTCCCTCATTGCGCGATTCGCACAGACAACCCGCGCCTCTTCCGCCTCGTCCGGCCAGCACTTTTGCCCGCATCAGTCCGCAACGCAACGGCCGCCTTCCTGCTCCGCGTTTGCACTCAGCGCCTGAGCGACCAGGCGCGCCAGGCCGCGGGCCGCCTCGAAAGTCGGAGAGTATGGCTTCGGCGGTTGCGCAAGCGGTCGAAGCTGCCAAGCGGCGGCTGCAGAACTTGCGCACGAACGGACAGCCCGAGCGGCGCGCGAAGGGGCGCGAGGAAGGCGAGGCGGACATGGACATGTCGAGCGAAGACGAGGGCGGTCGGTCGGGGAGCTCGAGCGAGGAAGAGGAGGACGCGAAGGACGCCATTTTCTTCCATGCTGGCAGGAACAGTGACCGACGGCCCGCCCCGCTCAAGTGGGGAGCGTCGCCGGTTGGCGCGATCGCCTGGCAGGTCTCGAAGAAGGTCCTCTTCGAGAAGCTCTCGGCGAGCGGCAAGCCCTACTTGTCCATCGACAGGTCGGCGTACCAGCGACACCGGCTCGCTCAAGGCGGACGCATGGCGGTTCCCAACGGGCAGGACCTCGAGCGGCACTTCCAGGACTTCCGCATAGACAAGGCGCGCTCATCTCCCCTGCTCTTGCTACGGCCGTTTTGACTGATAACTCCACTCATACAGACCTTCGCAGACGCCGACGGGTGGTACGTCACCTTCAAAGACTCCGACGCAGCAAAGCGAGCCTTCGACAAGCTTAACGGGCGCAAGTACGCGGGAGCACCGCTCGACCTCGTCCTCTGCGAGACTCCCGCCCCGCCTCCTGCACCAGCGCCAAAGCCAGTATTTGAGGACCAACCTCAACGTCCTCGCGGCCGTCTTCCAGAACCCGGCACTCACCTCGCCGCCATTGTCGAGAAGCTAAGTCGGGCGGTCAAGCCCAAAAAGACGAGCGGCTGGACCGACGAGGAGCTGATCGAGGAGGCAAAGGACCTCGTCATCGCCGACCTGCTCGAGGTCTTTCAGACCGACATCACGGCTCGGCTGGTGCGCGGCAAGATCCAGGAGCACCTCACTCGCTGGGAAAGCGATGGCATGCCCACTTCCGCCTCGGCGACGCCTTCGACTTCCGCAGTACCGCCACTCAAGGTCGAGCCTGGTGAGATCGCTGCGGAAGTCCTGTCGCCGCCAAGCTCGGCGCCTAAGAGCCTCTCAACCCTTTCGTTCGCGAAGCGCAAGACGGCAACTGGAGCGTCCGACGGCCGCGACCCTCGACGACGACCGAGTACCACCGCGAGTCGCCTTTCGTCCGAAGCCCCCTCCGAGTCGCGGTACAACAATAGCGAAGGCGAGGAAGAGTCGCGCAAGAAGGGACACAAGACAAAGATGCCGCTTCCTCGCGTCGTCTCGGCCAGCGAGAAGAGTAGCGATGACGAAGACCCGCGGGCGAAGGAGCGCGAGCGGGAACGCGAACGCGAACGCGAACGAGCGCGGCGGAAGAAGCAGGACGCCCGCAAGAAGCAGAAGGCTGCGCCGAAGAAGGCCAAGGTTCACCTCGACTACACCAGCAGTGAAGATGAGACGGCGACTCCGGCAAGACAATTCAGCCTTGACGCCGTCAAGCGGGAAACGCCCGCCGTCACCGAAATCTTCGAGCCATCGCCTACTCCCGATGTCGACGCGCCCAAGCTCGCGAAGAAACCTATCAAGGTCGAAGTCGACGAGGTCATGGACGTTGACGAGGTGTCATCTCGTGCCGCTTCTCCTGCGCCGGTCATGAAGCTGAAGAGGGCGGCGAGGAAGGCCGAGCGCCCAGTTCGCGTCCCGATCGTCGTTCCTGCCACGACCGATCCTTTCGACGCAGGTCTTGCGGCTGACGAGGAGGACCTCTTCTTTCTCAAGCTTGCGATCCAGCGACTTCAGCTCGGCAAGGACCTGCACCCGACGCCTCCGCCTTCCGACGAGGAAGCCGACGGGCCGCCCAAGCACTCGACTGGATCTGCTCGCACTGAAGGCTTCTACGCGGTCACGATCGAGGAAAAAATGGCGAACCGTCCGGCGAGCAACAAGGCGAAGGCGGCGGACACGGCTGGACCCGCAGGTGCTGCCGCCGCTTCGAGCGTCGCCGTTTCTCGTCTCGCTCGCGCCAATACGCGTGGTCTCGTCAGGGGGATGGAGCTGCACAAGAAGGTCACGGCGACCGATACCGACGTACTCAAGTTCAACCAGCTCAAGACCCGCAAGAAGCAGCTCACCTTCTCTCGTTCCGGCATCGAAGGATACGGTCTCTTCTCTCTCGAGTGCGTAGCACTTGATTTAGCGGGAGTACTTCGTCCTCACGCTTCCTCCGCTTCACAGGCATATCCCGGCTGGCGACATGGTCATCGAGTATGTCGGCGAGCTCATTCGCCAAACAGTTGCCGACCGTCGCGAGAAAGCGTATGAGCGGCAGGGCATAGGTTCCTCGTACCTCTTCCGCGTCGACGAAGATCTCGTCGTTGACGCGACGAAGAAGGGCAATCTCGGGTGCGTTCCGCCGTCCGTCGCGCCTGCACGCCCTTTGGTTGACTTTTGCTCATTTTACAGTCGCCTCATCAACCACTGCTGCGTACCCAACTGCACGGCTCGTATCATCACCATCAACGGCGTCAAAAAGATTGTCATCTACGCCAAGACCAACATCGAGCCTGGAGAAGAAGTCACCTACGGTGCGCTGCGTGCTCACCCCTCTCACGCCATCTGCTGACATCTTTTGTTGCCGCAGATTACCACTTCCCAATCGAGGAAGACAACAAGATTCCTTGTCTTTGCGGGTGCGTCAGCCAACTCTCTTTCTTGCGCCCGTCCCGTTTCCGCGGGACATGTCCGAGACTCACGCTCTCTGTCGCTCCATAGCGCCGCCGGCTGCCGCGGATACCTCAACTGAGCGCACGACCTTCGCCTCATTCCCCACCACTCACGATCTCGCATCTCATATCGCCCGCAACGCCCGTTTCCATCCGCCAGGCCTCTTCCTTCGTACCGCCCTTGTTGTTCATGGTGCATTGCATTCCAGGTCAACCGTCCGCCGAGTTCTCGTAGACGACGCGAGGGAAAGAAGGCGAGGAAAGCGAACCTCGTCAGCAGCTTCAGCGTTCTCGGTGTTGCTCGATTCCCACGTAGTGTTCCGTCTGTGCACAGCCACCGAGACTCCAGGCGAAGTCGACTTGTCGAACGGCGTCGACACCGCTTGGAGGGAGTTAACTTTCGACGCATCGCTGCTTCACGCCAGAAACGATGGCAGACTCGTCAGACAGCTCCGCAATGCCTATTCGCATTCACCAGCCGTCGCCGCTCGCCGCCGAGTTCTCGTATTCGCCCAACACCTCGCTCGTCTCATCGTCTTCGCCCCAGTCTCTGCGACAGTCACTCGAGCTCGAGCGCCAGTATGCCGCAGCGAAGCGTAACGAGGCGCACGAGGACGCAGAGGAGCTGCGCAACTTCCGCATGCTGGCGCTGGAGCGGCAGAAGGCTTCGGGAGGTTCATCAGGAGCAGGCGCTCAGGCGGGACTGGGCGGCACGTTTGAGCCTTTCGTTGGGTCGAGGGTGGGCAGTCCAATCCCTGACAAGCATGGATTGGGGTGGCCAGGTGCGTCGAGCCATTTCTTCGCCCGCATCTTGCGAACTTGGCCTACTCCCCGCTCTCCCGCAGGCAAGGGTACTCTCGCTCGCTTACACGCGACTCCTGAAGAGCGCACGGTCCGCGAACAGAAGCTTGCGGATGCCGTCAAGGTCTTGCTCGAGTGCATTGGCGAGGATCCTGAGCGGGACGGCTTGATCAAGACCCCGGAGCGATACGCGAAGGCTCTCCTCTGGATGACCAAGGGTTACGAAGAGCGCTTGCCGGGTGCGTAGACCTTACGAAGGGGAACTCGGAGTTCGGGCTGACCCCGACACGCCCTCAGACGTGATCGGTAACGCCATTTTCGCCGAAGACCACGAGGAGATGGTCATTGTCCGCGACATCGACATCTTCTCGCTCTGCGAGCATCACATGGTGCCTTTCTCCGGCAAGGTCAGCTCCACACCACTCTTTGAACTAGCAATCGCTGACAGCGGTACGCAGGTCTCCATTGGCTACATCCCGAACAAGTTCGTCCTCGGCCTGTCCAAGCTGGCGCGGATCGCCGAGACGTTCTCTCGACGGCTGCAAGTGCAAGAGCGTCTCACGAAGCAGATCGCTACGGCTATCGACGAAGCTATTCGGCCGATGGGTGTCGCGGTGGTCATCGAGGCGACGTGAGTTTCGAGACCCCGACTGTCGCCCGTCGCCCTTAGCTGACATGCTCACCGACTGGTTCAGTCACCAGTGCATGACCATGCGCGGTGTGCAAAAGCCCGGCGCAACCACAATCACTTCGTCGATGCTCGGCGCCTTCCGAAGGAGCGACAAGACCCGCGCCGAATTCATGTCGCTCATCCGCACGCCGCAGCGATAGACTCGCCTTCGTCTCTCCTCGCCAACTCGCCTGGTCCTTATTCCTCGCTCTCCGACCCACCTAGAATTGCCTGCCTGTATCCCGCTCCTCAACCGAGCACCCTCTCCTTCCGGTACCCCGTCTCGTCGCCTGCTCGCTTCGCAGGTCCACATTGCATCATCCTCAACTTGCTCTCCCCTGCATATCGTCAACCGAGATACCAGCATCCGCGTCCTGCACTTCGGACGACCCCCTCCTCCTCTTTACTTGCCGTACACTGTTGCCAATTCTAGACGTCGGTCTTCCTCGCATGGGTCAGGCGGAGCTGCTACCAGTTCCATTAACCGTCTAGCGCGATAGCGATACACGACGCTGTCCCTTCACTCCTCCTCCTCCTGCACTTCCGCCTCGACTCGCTCTCCAACTCCTGCTTGCTCCGACTCCTGCTGCTTCAGAGCTCGCATTTCGTGTATTGTCATTCCACTGCTGCTCCTCCGCTCCCGATGCCTTCCAACTCCTCCACCCCGACCTCCCTCCCGGCCCCTCTCGGAACATACGCTCACCTCCTTCCGCCCTCTTGGAAGGCTGTGATCACCTCCTGGCTCGCCGAGGACACTCCCTCCTTCGACTATGGCGGTTTCGTGGTCGGCGAAGGCGAGGAGGAGGCGACCTTGTGGGGCAAGAGTGAGGTGAGATCCGCGGCTGGTCTGGGGAGATGCTGTGCGGCGCTGATCGTGCTCCTGGTGTGTTAGGGAGTCCTCGCTGGAGTACCGTTCGTCGATGAGATCTTTGCCCAGCTCGGTTGCACGTTCGTTCATTCTCTCCTCCTCGCGTTACTAACCCAAAATGACACCACCGCGCTTTTTCCTCAGAGTCGAATGGCATCTCGCCGAGGGAGCAGACGTCAAGCCGACGAAGGAGACGCCCAAGATCAAGGTCGCGACCGTCCGAGGACCGGCCAGGTGCTTGCTACTGGGCGAGCGGGTCGCGTTGAACACGATGGCGCGGTGCAGCGGGATCGCCTGGAAGTGCGTTGACCCGTTCCCGATTCGAGGAGATGCAGTGAAACTGACGGGCGAGGATGGACAGGTCTCGCAAGGTTCTGCTGAAGGCTAGGCAGCTTGGCTGGAGCGGAATCATTGCGGGCACGCGCAAGACTACTCCTGGTACGTACAACAGTCCTAGCAAGGGCGGAGGTGCAGCGCTGATCCTCCCACTCGCAGGCTTCCGCCTCGTCGAAAAGTACGGCATGCTTGTCGGCGGCGTCGACCCTCACCGCTACGACCTGAGCAGCATGGTCATGCTGAAGGACAATCATGTCTGGTCCAAGGGCAGCATCACCGAAGCCGTTCACGCAGCCAAGTCGACCGCCGGTTTCGCCCTCCGCATCCACGTCGAGTGCCAGTCTCTCGCTGAAGCGAGGGAGGCGATCGCTGCGGGTGCGGACGTCATCATGCTCGACAATTTTACGCCGCAGGGAATCAGGGAGGCGGCTGCGGCACTGAAGGAGGACTGGGTGAAACAGACGGGCGGACAGGAGAAGGGGGCGGCGAAGCGGTGTCTTGTCGAGGTCAGCGGCGGCCTGACGGAGGAGAACATGGAGGAGAGCTTGTGCCCAGGTGCGTTCGGTGCTATCCTATCGCTCGAAGATTGTTGCTGACACCGTTCATCCCGGCAGACGTTGACATCCTGAGTACAAGCGCAATTCACCAGGGCGTCTCGACCATCGACTTCAGCCTCAAGATCCAGCCGCGGCGATGACCTTCCTCCCCTTGTGTGCTCTTTGACATAATCTGGCAAGTATTGCGTTGCAACACCGAGTCGACAGCATCGATTTGACTTGTTCGAGCGGCGGGAGAGCGGCGTCTGGCGCTGCTGCTCTGGCTCCTCTCGGCTCCCTCCGCCAGGGGACTGTCCAGAGAGTGCAAGAGAACGGATAAGCTCACGAACAACGCCCCTGTGAGCGAGAGAAGCCGTCGCGGGAGTCAACCTCGACCTCCGTCGCCCGCCGCTCGCGCTCGCCTCAACACGCTCTGTCTTCACCTTCACCCGCTCGAGGTGCGCCATCTGGTATACAGGACGCTGCTAGAGCCCTGCTGAAGACTTTCTGTCGTTGTCCCAGCTCGCCTCGTCCCGCCGTCGCTGCGCCAGCTCGCCCCGACTCCCCATCTTCGCCCGCTCGCTTCGGCCGCCTTTCACTCGGTACGTCTCGCCTCTGTAAGCAAGCTGATGACTTGGATGAGCAGAGACAATGGCTGTTGAGCGGCTAGGATGGCAATGGCGCGCTCACCTGCTGTTGCCGCCGACAGATCCGCCCGAAACTCCGCTTCGACCTCCCTCACCCCCCCTTCGTCAGCTTCACTCGCACCCTCCGCCATGTCGCAGGCTACTCGCGAAGTCAAGGTTGCCATCGCCGGCGCGACCGGCACCGTAGGCCAGCGGTTCATCTGCCTCCTCGCCTCGCACCCCTACTTCCGCATCGTCTCGCTCAATGCCTCGCCCCGGTCCGCCGGAAAGTCGTACCGCGACGCCGTCAAGTGGAAGCAGCCCGTGCCGATTCCCAAGCAGATCCTCGACATGAAGGTGAAGACGTGCGACGTTGACCAGTTTGGCGACGCCGAGATTGTCTTCTCCGGGCTCGACAGCGATGTTGCGGGCGATGTCGAGGAGGGTTTGCGGAAAGCAGAGTACGCCGTCTTCTCCAACGCAGGCAACTTCCGCCGCGACCCGCTCGTCCCGCTCGTCGTTCCCCTCGTCAACCCGTCGCACTTTGGCATCATTCCGCACCAGAAGGAGACGCTCGGCCTCAACAAGGGCTTCATCATCACCAACGCCAACTGCTCGACGACCGGCATCGTCATTCCCCTGCATGCACTCGAGAAGGCCTTCGGCCCGCTCGAGACGATTATGGTCACGACGATGCAGGCCATCTCGGGCGCGGGCTACCCCGGCGTGTCCTCGCTCGACATCCTCGACAACGTCGTTCCGTACATTGCCAAGGAGGAGGAGAAGATTGAGTGGGAGCTCGGCAAAATCCTCGGCGGCTTGTCAGACGACCTCAAGGAGTTTGACTACCACTCGAAGCACCCGATGAAGGTTTCGGCCGCATGCAACCGCGTCCCCGTCGTCGACGGTCACCTCGAATGCATGTCGATCCGCTTTGCGCGCCGACCGCCGCCGTCGCCTCAGCAGGTCAAGGACGCGCTGCGGGCGTACTACTCGGAGGCGCAGAAGCTTGGGTGCCCTTCCGCGCCTGAACAAGCCGTCTACGTTCACGAAGAGGCAGACCGACCTCAACCTCGTCTCGACAGGTGCGTCCGGCTCGCTTTTCCCGTCTCGAAAGACCACGGCTGACTTGCCCTTCCTCGATCCGCGCAACCAGGCACTTCCAGAACGGCGCAGGCGTCAACGTCGGTCGAGTGCGGGAATGCAAGGTTCTCGACATCCGGATGGTTGTCTTGAGCGCCAACACCAACATTGGCGCCGCGACGAGCTCGATCATGAATGTGCGCTGCCAGCGGTCTCCTCCACCTCCTCTGGATCGTCCCTGACGTTTATTACCGCGCAGGCTGAGTATGCGGTCGCGAAGGGTATTGTCTAGAGTGGACGAGAACCAGGAAGAACGGATAAATGACAGCGCATTCTCTCGGTTTCGCGCAATCACAGCTCGTCTCACGCGTTCGCAGCGGCTCGAACATTCTGCGGGAGATCCGAATAATGCGAGTTGATAGGCGATGAGGAGAAACGGAGACCGGTTACTCTGAGGACGATTGCTGCGCCCGCCTCGCCGCCTCATCCTTCCGTCGCTGTTCCTTCTCGAGCAACTTCCTGCGAGGATATGGCTGTCAGCGGTCATCCGCAAGTACACCAGCTCGCGACGTGAGATACGAGAAGAACCAGAAAAGCGGGACTGGCTGGACGTACCGCCTCGCCTCAAGGACAAGCTTTTCCTTCCTCGCCCTCAAGTTCTTCTCCCGCTCGGCCGCATTTGGCGACCAACCCCCTCCGCCCTGTCCGTTCTCAACCTCCTTCCCCTTCCCCTTCTCTTCCGCAGCAACCTTGTTCTGCAATCCCATGCGCGCAATGAGCGACGGCGGTTGACCGCGAGTGGAGGAGATCGATGCAGTGGAGCGCGCGGGAGTGACGGGAACCGTCGGTGTGGGTGTTGCGGGACGAGGAGTCGAGGTTGTTACGTCGGGAGGGAAGTAGGAGGCCGGGGGCTGCGAGACGGGTACACGAGACGAGTACCGTCATTTCCGCCTCGGGCGACACTGTCGGTGTCCAAGTGTAGCGAACGCACCTCAGGAAGCCCTCCCTCCCGCAACGCCCTCTCGACGGCCCTCTCGACGCTCCCGCCATTCCGCTCGAGTTCCCACCGAGCCGCCGCCTGCGAGACATGCGGAAACATGCTTGTGACCTGGTCTATCGAGGCCTGCGGGACTGTCCGGCCCCTGCTGCCGGACGAGGAACCTGCGGGAGATGAGGAAGGTTGAGGTCAGCAACTCGTCGACATCGTCTCCTGGCGGATTCGGGTGAAGCCCAGGGGAATGTATGAAGCACTGCAGCAACAGGAGACCTCGCAACGCACCAAAGACGAGCTTGTATGCAGCATAGCAGACACCGGCGGCGACAGCCCACCCGAGCGCCTCGTCCTGCGGGTTCGACGAGGTCAGTGACGGCGTCTCCACCATGTGTGGGCTCTGCTGACCATTCTCCTGCGAGATCGCGGCAGTTTGGCGGTGTCGTGTGTGTGGTGACGGCGTGAAGAGCGGGTTGTTCTCGAACGGCTCACTCGCTCCATCACTGCGCTCGTGCTGGACTGGCTGAGCGCCATGCAGCAGTACTATCTGTCGTGTGCCAGTGCGATAGCCCAGATTTAGCTGCACCGGCACCGCCTGTTGTCTCGTGCTCCTTCTCCTCCTGCTTGCTGCCATTCGGGGAATCCCGCAGGGTGGACGGGCGATCTGTGGTGCTTGCCGCGTGGGGCAGCAGCGCTCTCGGTTTGAGTGAGACGCTGCAGACTGTCCGCAGGCTCGTCGTCGAATCGGCACACACTTCGGCGCGTCCTCGCTTCCGCTTCAATTCTCCGCCCCCATCGAGGGAACCCCAAAGAGCACTGGCCATGCTGTCACTGTATCAGCTTGCTTCCCCAGATCTCACTCCGCTGGATCGCAGCCGCTCCGCCCCCGAATCCCTCTTCTTCGCCGCTCGCTTGTCAGGATGACTTTCGAGGACAGTTCAACTTCTGGGGCAGATATCGAGAAGATGTCTGTCGCTCCAGCGACACATCTTGGTGAGGACAAGCCGACTACGACTCTCAGGGAGGACGTTGCGGCGTACGGATTGGAGAAGGTCTTCCAGAGGCACGGCAGGTTCGTCCCTAGCCCGCTTCCCCCGCCTTCACGCTTCAGCATGCGCTTTGACACGGCTTGGTCTCCGTTCGGTACCGCTAGGATCGACTTGATACCTTTGGTGCGTTTCGAGCGCCTTCCTCTCGCGACCTGCAAAGCAAGACCCGGTCGCTCACTTGCACATCCTCCGCGCAGCCCAGCGACGACCCTCATGACCCCTACAACTGGAGTTCATGGGTCAAGCATGCCCTACTCATCCAGGTGGCCTTCCATGCGATGATGGGTCCGCTAGCTGTCCTCCCCGGTTTCTGTTTGCGACACTCAATGCTCCCTTCTCCTGCAGGTCCCTTCTCGGCTGCTGCCGTCATCCCTTCCTTCGAGACCTTCGTTAAAGACTTCGGCATCACGATTACTCAGGCCTCCTACCTCGTGTAAGTCCTCTGCGCAGGCCCCGCGGCGCCGATGTCGCCTGTTCACCACTCTCCGCTGCGTATTCAGTAGCGTGCCAATCTTGTTCTTGGGAGTTACGCCCTTAGTTGCGGCACCCATCTGGCGCGCGTCGGTCGTCGACCCATCCTCGTGAGTTCGGCATTTACGCATCCCGCGAAACCCGCTGACCAATTTCCTCCTATCACAGCTCGGCAGCGCTATACTGAGTGCTGCGGTACACGTCGGCGGGGCGTACTGCCACTCGTACGGAACGTTGATGGTCACACGGGTCCTCCAGGCGTGAGTCGGCTCCTCCTTCGCGGACGCGCTTGAGCTGATGATGGAGACGCCAGGATACTCCTTGCGCCGCCGCAGTCGCTTGGTGCAGATATGGTCAACGAGATGTTCTTCCAGCACGAGAAGGGTGAGTGTCGCAGCTCCGCATCTCGCCCGAGTATCGCTGACCGCTCAACTTGCAGGACAAAAGCTCGGCATCTGGACGCTCTTGACCGCTCTGGGCCCGCCTGTCGCGCCCCTCGTCATGGGCCCGCTCGTCTGGAACACCGGCAAGTGGCAGTGGACGTTCTACCTTCTCGCCATCGTCAACCTTGTCCAGTTCATCCTCTACGTCTTCCTCGCCCCTGAGACCGCCGGCTTCGTGCGACCGGCTCGAGGAGTTCCAGGCATGGAGTCGACGCTCAGCGAACCGCCTCGCCAGAAGACTCCATGGTGGAAGCTCTACTTCTCCTTCAAGCGTACATCTTCGGCACCCTGGTCTCGCGTGCCATATGAGACGGTCCACCCCTTCGTCATGGTTCTCCGTCCGACCGTGCTCCTCCCCGCACTCGCCTACGCCATCACCTTCTCCTACACCAACGTCCTCCTAACGGTCGAGATTCCCGCCCTGCTCGGCCGCAAGTACAAGCTCAATCCTCAGCAAATCGGCCTGCAGTACATTAGCTCGATCATCGGTGCAATTTTCGGCGAAGTCCTCGCGGGGACAGGGTCGGATTGGTGGATGTTTTGGCGCACAAAGCGGGCGAACGGGAATCGCGAGCCCGAGATGCGCATCCCGTTCGGCTTGCCTGGGTTCGTTATCGGCGCCGTCGGCACTCTCGTTTTTGGCATTCAGCTGCAGAACACGGCGGCAGGTCGATGGGTGCGTCTGTTCCACCTTATCCCTGAAAGCAGTTCTGACCGCCTCGTCTTCGCAGAACGTCACCCCTCTCATCGGTGTCGCCATCGCCCTTTTCGGCTTGCAAATCGTCACGACCGTCGTATACAGCTACGCCATCGAAGCGACGACTCGCAAGCATCAACATCTCGTCTCTCCCTTCGTCGGCTTCATGCGCCAGATCTACGCCTGTACGTCCGCCTCTTCTCGCGCAGCAGCTTGATAGTTGATGTATCCTTGGGCAGTTACCGCGCCATTCTACCTAACGATGCCGTTCGAGGAATGGGACTACACGAAGGGCGCAGGCTTGCTTGTTGCCTTGATCGGGATCGTCAGCTTCGCCGTGAGTTCGCCAGCTTTACCCCAAGGGGTTTCGAAGCTACATCAGCCGTCATTGACCCGCAATGTCCTCGTGCGCTCTTCTCTCGGTTGTCTCGCACCTTATTCGACTTCCCTTTCTCGTCTCGCGCCTCGGTCTTTGCCTCCTCAACAACAGCTGCTCTTCGTCTGTCAGGTCTTCGGTCGTCGATGGCGCCAGCGCGAGGCGGAGAAGGACGGCGAGATCGAGGGTGTGCCCGAGTCCCGTTGAGCTTCCTGTTGCGAAGGCCTCATCGACGCCTCCTCGCGCCCATTCCTGTGCGGCTTAATCCATGATGGACACTGTACGGATCTTCAAAAATATTAGTCTAGGTGAATCGTCTTTGAACCCCTCGTCGACCAAGCGCTGTCGTTCCGCAAGCTCGTCTCCTCGACGTTTCGCGCGAGGCAAACTCGGAGAGCCTGTACCGCTGTACCGGCGGAACATTCGATCCCTGCAGCGTGGTCTCGAGGAACAAGTTGGGGCGGTCGAAGCATTTGCCGTCGTTCTCCGCCTCCGCCACTCACGAAAAGCGTTGCCCCGCTCATTGCCTGTCTTGCCTTCCTCACTTGATGAGTCTTACAGAGCTGTTTGGCGCAGTTGTCTCGCTCGTTCAGACTTGTTGAATGCGAGAAAAAGGCCCAAGGGCAAGCCGAGCCGACGCCAACACGGCTGAACCAAGTTTGAGCAGGAGAGCAAGAAGAGATGCAACGTTCATGCGCCGCCCGAATGTCCGTTCGGACTAAAGCCCTGGCTGCGCAGGGCAGATGCATTCTTGCGCACAATGGGCCACCTCGCGAGGTCCCCAATATCATAGCTGAGGCAGCAGATCCAGCCGCGGCCCCTTCGAACTGATGAAGAGGAGAGCGGGTGTGGCTCCCTTGCTGCTCGACTTGGGACGCCGTGCGCTGTGCTCGCCGCGACGCAGCTAACGCTCTTATATCCCCGCACGTCCCTCCGAGAAGAATGGGGCCCGGAAGCAACAGCAACAACGAACAGGCGGCGAGGCGCGACTCTATTTTTTCTTTGCCTCCTCCACATCGCGAATCGGCCTTCCCCAGAGCTGCGTACGACGGAGAAAGGCACGGAGCACCCTCGCTGGGCTGGATGCGCCGTCCGGGCCGCCCGGGGCATCTGCACAATCTTGCTCCGCTGGGTTTTCCTCTCTCGCTCTCCTCGCTCGCTCCCAGCACAACAGCGGGGCCCACAGACTCTCCTGCTTCTTTCGAGGCTCCAGCTAGTCCTCATTCGACGCCAGAGACACGGACGCTGGTCGCAGAGACGTCCAAGCACCGACATGGCCTTCCCTCCACAACATCTCTCCGCCGGGGACATCGAAAAGGCCCCGCTTCCTCCCGCTCACTTGGGCGAGGACAAGCCGACAACGACTCTTCAAGAGGACATCGCAGCCTACGGTCTTGAGAAGGTGTACGCGCGGCATGGCAGGTTCGTCGGGACTCGCTCGCTTGCCACCGACGTCGGCGCGTCCATGCTGACCGGTTTCGCTTATTTCGTTTGTGATTGCCAGGATTGACTTGGTCCCTCTGGTGAGTCTGCTACCGCCGAGGAAGACTGGGAGAACGTTTGGGGCTTGCTGGAACCGGAGATTGACCTCCCCTCGCCTTCTTTGCGCTCCCTCTCCTCTTCACAGCCGAGCGATGATCCGCATGACCCGTATAACTGGAGCTCATGGATCAAGCATCTTCTGCTTGTGCAGGTCGCCTTCCACGCGATGATGGGTCCGTCGGCGCTTCCACTTCAGCTCGTTCGTGCGCGACGCTCATGTTCTCCCTGCTCCTCCAGGACCGTTCTCGGCCGCCGCTGTCATCCCTTCCTTCGAGACCTTCGTTGAAGACTTCGGCATCTCGATCACGCAGGCGTCGTACCTTGTGTGAGTTCTCCTTCCGCTCTGCGCTTCTGCTTTGCACAGCCAATCTCCGCACGTCGCTGACCGTCTTTGCACGTATACAGGAGCGTGCCCATCATCTTTCTCGGCTGTGCGCCCCTCATATTCGCGCCTATCTCGAACCGTATCGGTCGGCGGCCTGTCCTCGTACGTTCTTCCGCCCCTTCCCCTCTCATCATGGGCTGACTTTTGATCTCCACCCAGCTCGCCAGCGCACTTATCAGTGCTGCTGCGCACTTTGCCGGCGCATACTGCCACTCTTACGGCACCTTGATGGTCACCCGTGTCTTTCAAGGGTGAGCGGCCTTCCCATCTTGCCCAGACCTCACTCGCGCTTACACCCGGTCGAACAGGATTTTTCTTTCTCCGCCTCAATCGCTCGGCGCCAACATGGTCAACGAGATGTTCTTCCAGCACGAGAAGGGCCAGAAGCTCGGCATCTGGACCCTCCTCACTTCGCTCGGCCCACCTGTCGCGCCCTTGATCATGGGCCCGCTCGTTTGGAACACCGGCAAGTGGCAGTGGACGTTCTACCTCCTCGCCATCATCAACCTCGTCCAGTTCATCCTCTACATCTTTCTCGCCCCCGAGACCGCCGGCTTCGTCCGCCCGAACCGCGGCACGCCCGAAGCCGACGCTGCCGCTCTTCCCAGGCAGAAGACGCCCTGGTGGAAGCTCTACTTCTCATTCAAGCGCACATCGCCCGCGCCTTGGTCGCAAGTCCCGCTTGAGACGGTTCGACCGTTCACGATGGGCCTGCACCTCACGGTTCTCCTTCCCGCTATCGCCTACTCTATCGCGTTCGCATACACCAACGTCCTCCTCACCGTCGAGATCCCCGCGTTGCTCGGCCGCAAGTACGGCCTCAACCCGCAGCAGATTGGCCTGCAGTTCGTCGGCGCAGTTATCGGTTCGTCCCGCTTCCTCCTTCCCTCCTCTATGTCCGACTGACACCGAGGCTGTCGTAGGTGCCATCCTCGGCGAGATTGTCGCCGGCACAGGCTCGGACTGGTGGATGATCTGGCGCACGAAGCGAGCAGGCGGGAACCGTGAACCCGAGATGCGCCTCCCCTTTGGCCTGCCTGGGTTCATCCTCGGCGCCGTTGGTATCCTCATTTTCGGTGTGCAGCTTCAGAACACCGCAGCGGGTCACTGGGTTCGTTTCCCTCCCTTCCTCTGCCTCAAAACCCGACTAACGACCGAGTGTCGCCGCGCACGCAGAACGTTACCCCCATCATCGGTGTCGCGATCGCCATCTTCGGCACGCAAATCGTCACGACCGTCTGCTACGCCTATGCGATCGAGAGCGTCCCCAAAGCGGTCCAGTACCGCGTCTCGCCTTTCATTGCGTTCGTTCGCCAGCTTTACGCTTGTGAGTTCCTTGCTTCCGAACTCGGGCTTTGTGTGGCGTATACTGAGCGTGTACTGAGTGTGTGTGTGTGTGTGTGTGTGTGTAAACAGTCACGGCGCCGTTCTACCTCAATATTCCCTTCGAGCAATGGGGTTACGCAAAGGCGGCGGGTCTCCTCTGCGCCTTGACCGGTGGCATCGGCTTCCTCGTGAGTCTCTCTCCCATTTTACCCCTGGCAAGGCGCCCAGCAGCGCTATCAGGAGAGCCGGAACCCTCTCCTTCCACGTACCGCAAGAGTCGTGCTGACCTTCGCGACCGTTCCTCCTCCTCGTCTTTTTCTTCCTCCCTCGATCGCGCACGTAGCTCGTCTTCCTCTGCATCATCTTCGGCCGCAAATGGCGCCACGTCGACCCTCAAGCCTAACCTCCCTTCTCTCCTCTTCTCCTCCTCTCCCAGTCCCCTCTCCAGAGCATCAATCAATTATTTAGATTCCCCTCACACACTCTCAAGATAGTAGCAGTCAAAGAAATGGTGTAATTGCGTTTAGATCCACATTGATGCGCGGTGATGTGGTGATGGACAGCGAGGAGGGCTGGAGCCCAGCAACCGACGTTTGGTGGTCAATGCGGTGTTGGCGCCTGAAGAAGAGCGATGAACGGCGTGTCGGGGCTGACCAAGTGGCCTGCAAGCGGCGCGGGTTCACCCACACCGCAAAAGCGCAACAGCAAAAAGACGCATGCAGTAGCCTCGATGGATCGTCGAGGAAGGCAAGCGCGTTCTAGGTTGCGCCACTTTTTGCACACCCCTATGCATGACTTGAGTGACCGGAGGCGCAGCAGTTTCATTCAAGCGGTCACAGTCGAGTGGTCCCGCAGAGAGCGTCTCAGGTCTCAGCGCCTCAGCAGCCCGACGAGCAGTGATGAGCCGTCCCGCAAAGCAACATCATATACCCTCAAGCCCGTGTCCAGCCCGTCCCAGACCGCACAGCGTTTCGTACGGTCGCGGAGCGATGAGGCGGTAGAGCTCGACTCTCAGGCGACAGCTTGGGCCCGTCGTTGAGACTGGCGAGTTGGCGCGGGTGAGTGCGGTCGACCTGGCAACACTGTGAGCGAGTCAAGCCGGTGTGTGACCCTCCCCCTGTGAGCGTGTGAAGCGATGAGAGCGGGGTTGGCCAGGGTGAGCTCGCCCGTCGTCGCTCTTGTTCCCTCGCACCCTCGCCGCGTCTTCACGCCCGCTTCTTACTACCATGGGCAAGTCTATCAGCACTACTCCTGCCACAGCAAGCACACCGCGCCACCCTGCTACCCCGCCCAGCCGCGACGAGTCGAGCGAGCGCGAGCGAACCGCCAATTTTCGCAACCCACCTGCGCCCACCACGCGCAGACCCACACACACACAGTCAGACGCCCGCCTGCTGCTGGATGGAGAAACTGGAGGGAACGGAACAGCTGGGGCGAAGGAGCGAGGACGGGACGAGGCAAGGCGGGCGAGAACTCGTCGCGCATCTCGCGTGAGGCGGGGAAAGCTCCAGCAGCAGGCAGGAGGCGACCCGCTCGGCTCGCCATCGATCCGCACGACTCTTGCAGTCTCGCTCAGACACGCGCGGGCGGAGCAGCGGCACTTTGCCGTGAAGCGCGAGGGACCGGGACATGACCGTGCTGACACCTCTCGCTCGCTTGTCGTGTGCAGCCGTCGGTAAGAACAAGCGTCTTTCGAAGGGAAAGAAGGGCATCAAGAAGAGGGTTGTCGACCCCTTCACCCGCAAGGGTGCGTTCCACTGCCATCTCCCCCTCTCCCTCCTCGCTTCTCTCTTCCTCGCTTCTCTCTCGATGTGCTGACTTCGACTCGGGCGGCACGCAGACTGGTACGACCTCAAGGCCCCGTCCATGTTCGACACCCGCAACGTTGGCAAGACCCTCGTCAACCGCTCGTCGGGCTTGAGTGGGTTCACCCCGGTCGACTGCACATTGTTCACCTCGACTTGGCGCTGACCCTCGCGCCTCGCAGAGAACGCCAACGACTCGCTCAAGGGTCGCATCTTTGAGCTCTCGCTCGGCGACCTCAACAAGGACGACGAGAACACGTTCCGCAAGATCCGTCTCCGTGTCGACGAGGTTCAGGGCAAGAACTGCCTCACGAACTTCCACGGGATGGACTTCACTTCCGACAAGCTCCGCTCGCTTGTTCGGAAGTGGCAGACCCTCATCGAGGCCCAGCTCGACGTCAAGACCACCGACGGCTACCTCGTCCGCCTGTTCACCATTGGCTTCACCAAGCGCCGCCCGAACCAGGTCAAGAAGACGACGTACGCCCAGTCGGCCCAGATTCGCGAGATCCGCCGCAAGATGTTCGACATCATGCAGCGCGAGGCCTCGTCGTGCGACCTCAAGCAGCTCGTCCACAAGCTCATCCCCGAGGTCATTGGCCGCGAGATCGAGAAGGCGTCCCAGAGCATCTACCCCCTCCAGAACTGCTACGTTCGCAAGGCGAGTCTTTTATGTTATGGTAATCTGGCGATAATTCTAGCTCGCTGACGTCGGGTTTCCCTCCTTTGCCTCCTTGCACCCTCCTCGTCCCCTTGCTCTCGCTCGCGCTCCCGCGAACTCGCCCGCCGCCTCCCTACGCTCGTTCTACACTGTCTCGACGACGCCATCGACGCGACCCGCCATCTTTCGCTCGACGCCGGCTCCACTTCACTTCGACTTCCCTTTCCTCGCCATTCTCTGCCTTTTCCTCGCCTATACACCTTCGGGACGCCCCAAACTCGCAGGTCAAGATCATGAAGCAGCCGAAGTATGACGTGGGCAAGCTCATGGAGCTGCACTCGTCCTCTACCGAGGAGGAGGTTGGCCAGAAGGTCGTTAGGGACTTCAAGGAGCCTGAGGTCCTTGCCTCGGTCTAAGGGGCGGACGGCCACTCGTGTGTGTGTGTGTTGTGTAGGGAGTGGGAGTGGATCCGCAACGAGGCGAACCCTTTCTCTTCCATTCTCGGCGTGTTGGTCGTGGGTCATACTTGACGAGAAGAGGGTCATTTTCCCGCTTTTCCCGCGCTTCGTTGGACTCGCTCGCGGGCTTGTACGGCCCCTTGACATGCGCTTTGTGCTTCTGGACGTACTGCAAGCGTCCCACGAGTGGAG
Organism: Rhodotorula sp. ZM1; assembly: GCA_009806315.1. Classification (NCBI taxonomy): domain Eukaryota; kingdom Fungi; phylum Basidiomycota; class Microbotryomycetes; order Sporidiobolales; family Sporidiobolaceae; genus Rhodotorula; species Rhodotorula sp. ZM1. The sequence goes on along the minus strand of QYSD01000056.1, from coordinate 54,032 downwards.
AGCGAACTTCACACGACCTCCAGACTCGCTCTCTTCCCTCGACCGCTCTCGCGTTTCCGGGGCCAGTCTGTCTGTAGACGTCTTCTCGAGCTAGAGAAGGCGGACCAGCCAGTCGTCTAGCGCCTGGGGACCCTCACACTCACTTCCGAACCCAACCCAACCCTTTCACCTCCTCATCACGTCCAACCTCGCCTCCGAAGAACCTCGCGCTCCTAGATCTCAACGCATCACGGGTGTGTACATGTCCACTTCAAACTTGCGTTGCTTTGCTATCTGCCGCTGGCGGCGAGCGTCGGCGAGGGAGGACCTTTGAGCGGACTGGACGAGCAAGTGGGGTGAGGCAAGTCTTGCGCGCTTCAGAAGCTGTTTGAGGGGAAGGCGAGGGAGGGGAGAGGGCTTGTTGGCTTGCAGAAGGTGGCGCTGGAGTGCTGGGTGGCTGTGAGGACGAGGGACATGGGCTGTGTTTCGGGCGAGGCGAGGAGGAGGACGTTTGTCGTTCGAGCGGGGTTCATAGAGCGCTCGAGGGGCCCTCGTAGGAGGGAAATGGCAGGGTCCACCAGCGGCGGGACAGCGGCGAAGAGACTCGCTTGCGCTTTCCCTCCCCTTTCGCTGTTCCCTCTCTCCTCCTCTCCGCCTTCTCTTCTCTCCTCCGAACAATCTCGCATGGGTCTCGCCCAAGATATCCCACGAACAGCCCACACCGCCACGCGAGGTAGTTGCGTCGAATCGATTCCGCGGACTCCCTGGACTTGGGGCTACCAAACTGGACAGGAGCGTGCGCTTGCGTGCTTGATTTGCGGGAACTGATCTTTTGCTTGTTCTCCTTATCGTGCAGCTGCACGGCTTCCCCTGAGCAGCGGGCTTCGTGCGATTCAACCCGCCCACCATGCTCTCCTCGCGCCCCATATCCACCTCGTCCTCCTCGACAGCCTCGGCATCGATTCGCGCACCGCCCGTCTCCTCGTCCCCCCGACCAGCCGGCCAAATCTCCTCCGCCGCAGACCTCACCGCCTCAGTACGCCGAACAACAGGCGACCGCCCGCCTCCTCTCGTCGGCTGCAGCGTTACCCTCGTTGGCGAAGACGAGGTGTACGTCTTTGGTGGGCGGCTGGTACCGACTCGGACAATGGTCGCCACGCTGTATTGTCTCGACTTGGTGACGCTCGAATGGCGGCAGGTTTGGCCTGCGAAGGCGGTGGGCGAGACGCGCGCGGACGACGACGAGCCCAGTCCGCCAGGCGCTTTCGAGGGTGGATCCGCAGACGAGGCGCACACGTTTGCGCCACAGGCGCGGTACTTCCATAGCGCTTGTGCATGGCAGGACAAGCTCGTCATCTTCGGCGGAGAAGGGTACGGCCCGACCGTGCCTGGTACGACCCACGACACACCTTCGCCTGAGAACGACCCAACTCTGGCGCTCAAGACGCTCGACGATGTATGCATCTGGGATACAAAGGCGGGCAAGTGGCTTGATGGAGCGACGACGTGCAAGGAGGGAGTCGAGAGGCCGGCGGCGAGGTATGCACATCTAGGGGTCGTGACGAGCGTCAAGGTCGAGGAGGGAGAAGGCGAGACGAGCGAAGCGCGCGAGAAGGCGGCCGTGCTTGTCATGGGTGGGCAGGACGTCCGCAACACCTGTGCATTCGAACTTGTCTTTCCTGCGTCAAGCGCGCTCGCTGACTTGGGAGCTCCCGCAGACCTCCACTCGATGAACGTGCTCGACCTCGACTCGATGACCTGGATACAAGCGAGCAACTGGGACCGGCATATCGGGACGTACCGAGCCGTTGCGACCTGCCCTCGCTACAGCGTCATTCCGACTACCATTTCTGAATCTGTCCCCGCCTCCTCCAGCGAAGCCGTCGACGACGTGCAACGAGCTGTACGAGGCGAACGGGGCCCGGAAAAGGCGCTCGGCTTGAACGAGGGCGAGTCGCTCATCCAGCTCGCGCATTCGACTCTCCCGCCCGCTTCCGACCCCGAGCCCCTCATCCTTTTCTCCAACTTCAACTTTACCCAAGTTCGTCGCGACCTCGATCTCCTCGCTTCGCCTCTCTCGCCCTCGAACGCGCTCGAAGCGACATCTCTCTCGTCCTCCTTCTCCGGCACGTCCCTCCCACCCGGCTTGCGATTTCCAACAGGCGCAATCGTCGGTCGTCACCTCCTCGTCTTCGGCACATTCCTCTCGAGCGCGATCAACAACTTTTCGATCTGGGCGCTCGACCTGGGTCCGGGCGGCGCGAAGGGCGTCAAGGAGCGGATAGAGAAGGGCGAGAAGCTGGAGTGGACACGGGTGGATCCGGGAAGCGTGCTGGCGAAGGGAAGTTGGAACAGGGCAGTGTCCTGGAGGAACAGCGTCGTCGTGCTGGGCGACCGAGGTGTGTCTGAACTCGTCTTCTCGCACAGGCTGGAAGCGATTGACCCGCCCGCTTCAATCGCTCAGAACGCGACATTGCGTCCGATTATGACCACCGGCAAACCAACTTTGCGCACGTCGCCCTCATCGACCTCGAGTCCTTCGGAATCTATCAGCCTCCTCCGCAATCCCTCCCGCCCATCGCGCAGTCCTTCGGCCTTCTCACGCTCGCTCAGCCGTACCTATCCGACTTTGAGATCATTTGCTCGGACGGCAAACGGCTCGCCTGCTCGCGCCAGGTGCTCACCGAGCGGTGGCCCTGGTTCGCCGCCAAGATGGACGAGTTCAAGGTGCGTGCATCGGCGGTGCAGGCGGCTCAACAACTGGGCAAGACACAGCCTGCCGAAAATGGCGCGACGACCGATGCGGCCTCCTCGACGGCCGCAGACGACCTTCGCCTCATGCCTCGTACGCTCGACCTGCCCGAGGCATCGTCCGTCGTTCAAGCCTTCCTCCAATACCTGTACACCCTCACACTCTGCACCCATCTCCAGCTTCATCCGCCCGTCCTCGCCGCTCTTGCCATCTTCTCGCGAACATACGAAGACGACGCGTTATGGGCGCTGTGTGTGCACGCACTCCACGGCGTGCTGGAGAAGGAGGCGCAGGCTGCGCCGCTCGTCTACGAAGCAGCGACCATGAGCGGCAGCACGGCTTTGCAAATCCGAGCTTTGCGGACGATGCTCGTGCATTTCGCCTCTGCCTCAGCTCAGCTTACACCGTAATCTGACGCTCTCTTTGGTATGCAGAGCAACCCGGCCGTGCGAATGCGCCAGTCTCCTCGTCCTCCTTCGCAGCCTCAAGGTAGGCCTGCCGTTGCTGCCTGATCTCGTCCTGATCACTCGAGTCGTGCTCTTGATGTTGTAGCTGTCCCTCCTCCTCCTCCTTAGCTTTTCCCGCCGTAGTCGTTCTGTGCCAACTCGCTGTTTTCCTACCGTGCATATCACGCTCTCCTTGTTGGCGATTATGACAATGCCCTCGCTGACGATCTCTCCCTCCTTCAGACGTTTCCGCATCGCCACCTCCAGCAGCAAGCTTCGCACCCGTTGCCACAATGCCGGCAGTGCAGTCGGCAACCGAAGGACGGCAGCGTGCGCCTCCTGCGAAGCTGCACAGCCTGACGGCGGGCTCACCGACGTCTCGCATCTCGCTTCAGCTCGCCAGTCCGCTTCGCTCGCCTCGTTCGCCGCGCTTCCTGGACGATCTGCCGTCCTCCCCAGCTCCTACGTCTCCTCTCCCGCTCCCACCCACACCACCTGCTCCCGCCTTCAGTGTCCCAGATTCCGACACACGTGACAGTCAATCACTGCGCTCGAAGTCCTCGAAGCCGCCCTCAGACACCGTTGCCGATCCAACGCCCGACGAAGTCGCGCCTATCCCCGTGCCGCAGTGGTCGCCGTTCGCGCCGGATCCGACCCTCTCGCCGAGACTAGCAAGCGGCTTCTTCGGCACATCGCTTAGCAGCGACTCGGTGCTCGCGCCGTCCCCGCCATCGTTCTTCAGCCACGGCCTTCCCAACTCGCCAACTCGCTCGACCCGGTCATACCCTCACCCATCATCGACCAGGTCCCGCTCAGACTCTATCGGACAACGCTCGATCGCATCCACGAGCTCGAGCTGTCCGACTGGTCTCTCTGGCTGGACGAACCCGCTCGAGCCGCAGCTTGAGGAGGACGAGGATGGCTTAAACGCTGCTACAAACCTCAGCGGAGCCATGACCTCGATAGGGCGCTCCTTTATCCTGCAGCGTGAAGCGCGAAAACCTATGGGCGCGCTCCCGCTAGAAGCGTCTACGACACCTCACCTCGCGTCCAGCTTCATCACCGCGACGCCGACATCGCGGCAGGGCATGACTGCCGAGTCGTCTGGGCCAAAAGGCGAGACGCACTGGGCGCCATCCTTCTTCGATACGGTCAAGGGCGACGGGTCTGTCCGCAACCCGCTCTCGTCGCGCAAGGCGACGCAGATCTCGCAAGACTTGCTCGCTCAGCTCGATCTTGATCGCCTTGTAGAACAGTCGTCGATGCCCGCGGTCGCCGTTTCGCCGCCCGTTGCAGTTGCTGCTCCCGCCGTTCATCAGTACTTCGACAATCCTCGACCTGCGCCGACGCCTTCACCCTCGCCTCGCCTGCACCATGATTCATCGGTTCGACCCACGACTGCATCGAAGACGATGCCGGGCTTGCTGCCTGCGGTGCTCTCGCTACCCTCGCGGCGACATCCGCTGGACCCCGACACGCCTTCGCACCAAGCTGCAACCGCGTCACCAGGACCTTCGACACCCGGTCGCGGAAGCAAAAGTCGACCGTCGACTGCTTCCACCGGATCCGGCGCGTCGATCGCTATGAGTAGCGGTCCCTCCTCGTCCGGCGAGAGCGCCTACTCCACCGACGACGTCCTCACGCCGCCTACTCCGTCTCTTGGGCTCCCACCGCTTTCGCCGAAAGGCATGCACGCCCTGCACTCGCTTCCAGGACTTCAGCAGCCAGACGGCGTGCTGCTCTACCGCCGTCCGTCTCTTCCAGCGGCACCGAGCGCAACTTTGACGGCGACAGCAACGTCGGGCCATAAACGCGCGTCTCTCTCGTCTCGCCTGTCGTCGAAGCCACTCTCGAAGAAAGAGGAGCGACAAACGCTCGAGCTGTCAGTTGGGAGGAAAGTGCTCGAGGCGGCGGGAGCGAGCGAGACGGAGATCCGCCTGCGAGCACGAAGCGTCGGCCATCAAGTGCTCAAGCAGCGAGAGGAGGAGGCGAAGCACGGCGGGAAGAACTCGGTGGCGCTCGGCGACTACATGGGTGGGGCGCAGTTGTCGAGCAAGTTCAGCATCGGGTAGACTCTCAGATAACCGTGTTGTTGTGTTCTTCAGTATAGCAATCAATGCGTTGCAGCGACTCGGAACAGAGCGAACCCAAGAGAGGCAGATGGAAGAGAGTGTAGTCATGCGTCGGCTTCGTCCTCGATGCCTAGCGAGACGGTTCCGACCTTGATGAAGACTTGTCGCACCGCTTCTCGCAGCGCAGGGTCGGCCTCACGCACGAGGGTGTTCGTGACGAGCGGATACAGTCGGGGAAGTTGCGCCTTGAACTGGGAAACCGAGGTCAAGCGGGTCAGCTCGGGGTAGCTACGGCAAGAGGTCAAGGAACGCACCGGCTCGTTCTCAAAGCTTCGGAAACCATGTAGGATTTCAGTGCAGACGGGCGTCCACGCGGTGATATTGCGCGCCTGAGTCTCAGGGTTGAGCGAGACGAAATTGGCGAGAACGTCGAGGCCGAGTCTGCGGAAACAGCTGTTTAGCTGCTGCGCGCGACTGAAAGTGGGAGAGACGTACGGCGCGAAGACGTCGACGACCTCGGCACGCTTCTGCACTGCCTCTTTTTGCGGGTCGTTGTACATCCGGAGGAGAACGTTGACAAGCGTGGCGGCACTGGTCGACTCTTGTCGCAGCAGATTCGGCAGGTCCCGCATGAAGCCGACCTTCCACAGCGCCATCCGCAGCTCCTTGTCGGCGTTGAACTTGCGGGCGAACCGGTATGATTCGTCGAGCGCCGACATGAGCCGCAGGAGTTCAGCAGGTGGGATCGTCTTGTACACGCGCTCGTTCTGCAACAGTTCGTGCGTCGTCTCGATGAGCAGGAGCTGGAGGACGCATTTGACGATGATCTGGCGGAAGACGCGACGCCGGTCGACAGGGCCGTTTTTGGGCGGAGGTACCGGCTGCTCTTCTTCTCGAGACGGCGAGAGCGGCGCGAAGCCGTTCGGAGCAGTTTGAGCGGCTGAAGGCGACTCAGACTGAGGGAGGAGGAGCGCGGGGTCGAAGAGCTGGTACGCCGTTGTCGTCTTGAAGAGCTGGAGGAAGGTCGAGATAATGCGCTCCCACCGCGCGGGCGAGAGCTTGTCGACGTTGTCCTCGACGAGCTGCTGCAGGCAGGATGTTCCTATCCGGGCGAGCGTGTCGTTTTCTGCGGGGCGAGTGGTGTTAGCTGAAGCTGCGCTTGGACGGTCAAGTCAGGAGTCAAGTCAGGACAGCTCACCTTGGCAGATGCACTCCGAAAGCAGGTCCAGGAGCTTGTCCAGCAAGCGCGCGAGGACGTCAAAGTAGTATGTGAAGAGGTCGACGAGGTTCCGGAGGGCCTGGATCATCGTCGTTGAGAGCCAGACGCTCATGTCCTCGTGCGTGCTGAACCGCGAGACGTCCGAGCGCGACCGCAGGACGGCGAAGATCGGGAAGAGCACCTCCTTGCAGATGGTGTCCCAGAAATCGGGCGGAAAAGACTGGCCGTGCTTCTTGAGCGTATCGAAGAGGTAGTCGAGGGCGCTGCAGAGGGAGGATCAGTCATGCTCTCAGAGAATTTTCGAGAGCTTGACGCACCGCTTGCGAACCTCGAGGTCTTCGCCGTTCATGATGACATCGTAGAAGCCGAAGAGGAGCGGAAACCAGAAGCGGAGCGTCGGGTCGTCGGTCACAGTGACCTCGACCTGCGCGCCGTTCGGCGTCTGGCTGAGCGGACACGCCGGGCAGGCGAGCATCATCGGGATGAGCGACTTCAGGAGCTCGATCGCCTGCAGGCTGACCCGCTGGAACTTGCTGATCTTGCAGAAGTCGGTGACGCATACGGTCAAGTCGGCGAATGAGCCGTACTCGACGATCTGAGCGAAGTGCTCCTTGTTGACGCGTTGGACGATGTCGAAGGCCTGGACGGCGATGCGCTCGGTCGAGACCTTGGCGGCGGCCGCAAACACGCCAAACATGGTGCGCCAGCCGGAGCGGAGGTTCTGCACGCGCGCCTGGATCATCTGGTGGAGGCACTGAAGGACCATGTCGCGGGCGTCCGGGTTCATGTTGTGCACCATCGCATACTCGAACGGCTTGAGGAAGTCCTTCTGGAACTTGAAGTTGGCGAGCTCCTCTTTCTCGAGGAAGCGCATGGCGAGCTGGCGGAGCGAGTCGAGTGCGAGGAACGAGACCTTGGCGTTCGTGTGGCAGGTGACCTGGAGCTGAGAAGGGTCAGTCGGGAGGCCGCCTCCGAAGAACAAGCGGTACGCGCCTGGTTAAAGTGCTCGCCGATGATGACCCACATCGCCGACCACTCGAGACGGATGCGGTTCATGTTGTAGTAGCAGATCTCGACGAGCTTCTGCAGGCAGAACACCCGCGGCTGCTCGGCGAGACCCGACGCCTGAATCTCTTCCCACGACACTTCGCTGAGCGCCTGGACAAAATCGACGATCGCCGTTCCCGACAGATTCGGAGTCGACGAGAAGATCATGTCGGCGGTGATGTAGAGGTGCTGCGACCGAGTACCCTCGGCGACTTCGTCCGTTGGTCGGCCGATCCGCTTCGACGAGACTGTCGATCTGCGTTTGCTGCCGATGGACGGCTTGCGACCAAGCTCGGGCAGCGTTTGCGAATCGACGCCCTGGGCGATGAGCTGGAACCGCTCCAGCTGGCTGACGCAGGTGAGAACCTCGCGCCAGCTGCCTTTAAGGTAGTTGCCGTCGACCATGGCGACATCGAGCAGCGTCTTAATCGCCTCGACGTTTTTCGGCCGCATCTCGCCAAAGTTGTTGAGAAAGGTGAACTTGGCGAGAGTCGTAACGAAGGCGTTGCGCTCCAGCTCGAGATCGAAGAGGCAAACGATCTTGATCGCCTGCTTGAACCCGTCGAGCGAGAGCGAGATGAGCTCGAGGTCGTCCGAGTCTTGGAGCGGACCCGAGATGCCAGCGAGAATCGCCATCCAGACGACCTCGAACATCGGCTTTACGTGCTCGGCGTGCGACGCGCTGTAGTACTCGTCGATCACGCGGCCGCCTCGACGTTGACCGCGGACGAGTGTGCGGAAGAGGGCCTGCAAACGTGTGATCAGCGGACTTTTGAAGCGACTGTTGAGACAGAGCTACACACCTCGGTCTTGTTGACCATGCTTTCCGACTGCCACATGTACGCCTCGCGCTGCAGGTCCCGACCGACGGTGGCGATTGCTCCAGCGAGGCCTGGCGCGGGCGCCTGCGGACCAGCCGCCTCGACCTCGTCCTTCATCCGGATCTCGTTGGCGTTGATCTCGTCGTAGATGTCGGAAAGGAACTTTTCGTCAAGGTCCTTACCGTCATCAATGCCGCGGTTGTTCTTGATGAACTCGACCTTCGACATTGGCTTCTTGACCTGCGGATTGTGCGCGTCCGTGTTGAGAAGGATGACCGAGAAGGCGAGGATGTAGGCTGTGTCGGCGTTGGCGAAGATGCCTGGGTTGCCGGCTGTGTAGCGTTCGGCGAACTTGAGCATGTACCGGTCAATCTTCTGCGCTTCGCCAGGGAGACGGAAGGACTGGAGGAACATGCGAAGCGCATCGACGAAGAGCATGTTGTTGAAGTCCATGAAGTCGACAAAGGCGTGCATGGTGGCGATGTTCTCGGGTTCGCTGCAGGCAATAGTACGTCAGTACAAGCTGCCTAGTCCGTCGAGAAGTTTGCTCACCCTTCGCCAAGGTACTCGCCAATTTGCGCCTTGTCGAGCCCGTCGGCGTGCAGGAGGAAGCGCGCAACATCCTTCGGGTCGGAGCTGCGGATGAAACCGGACTCGACGAGGAAAGCGACACCCTGCGTGCGTTCGCAGGTCAGTGCAGATCGCCAGGAGCGTGAGAGTAGGCAGACAGACCCTCTTCGGCTTGAAATTGAACTTCTTGATACCCTCAAGCAGCGTCGTCTTGCGCAACTTGGCGTTCTCGAAACGGCTCGGATCGTCGGCAGGCACAACATCGGGCGTGTTCGTTCCGCTCGTGCTACGCCTGTCGCCGGCAAAGAAGCTTGTTCGCGGGTCGCTCGGGCCCGCTCCGGGTGCTGGTGACGGCGAGGTGGCACCGTTGTCGTCCTCGGATGTGCGGGCGTGCGTACCGTTGAGAGAGGTGCTTGACGTCGAAGGGACGACGGATGCTGCCGGACCATTGACAACGCCACGACCCGCCCACGAGACGAGCGAGCGGAGGACGGCGACGAGGCATTCGAGACTCTGCCGCTTGAGGTGAGCCTCGGGCGGCGTGCCGGCAAATGAAGGCTTGGCGAAGCGCGACTCGTCGAAGAGGGACGTGGCGGATAAGGGGAAGGGAGAGACGGCTGGCGAGAGTGCGGAAAGGATCGGCTGACCCGCCTTGCCTTCCGGTGCGGTGGGCGGGAAGTGCGTCGTACAGAGCTTCGAAATGATATTGAGGAGACGCTCGTAAATGTTGTCGAGCGACGAGCGGTCACAATCGTAGTTGAGGTAGATGTCGACGAGCGCCTGGGGGTCCTGTGCGAGGCGGGCGAAGGCGGCGAGGAGGAGGGACTTCTGCCGGACCGTCGAGTTGCGCATTTCGAGGATCGGGAGGAAGATTTCGTTAAGGAGGACCTCGATCTCCTTCTTCAGTCGCTGCCGCATAGCGCTAAGCATCCGGGAGAAGATCTCGCACGACAGCTCGAAGACCTGGATGACGGGCGAGACGGCGTTCCGCGAGAGGGCGAGGCAGAGGTACTGCTTGACGGCGGTAAGGAAGGGCGTTCGCTCGCGCGAGGTCGACGAGATGATGGCAATTTGAGAGTCGGTAAAGAGCGGCATGTGGTTGTTGAGGACCGTCAGGATGAGGTGCAGCGAGAGAAGCTTCGACCGCATTGCCGGCGACTTCAAGTCGCGTTCGCTGTACAACGCACATGTAAGCAATGCCTCAGGAGGATCAACGCCATGTAGCACGAACCTGTCTGTACCGAGCGGCTTCATCGAGAGCTTGCATAAGGCGCGGAAGACGAGGAAAGCGTCCTTGATGTACAGGTCGTTCGTCGTGACGGAGTCGGCCGGCGGGATAGGCGTGCCGTTCAGGCGAGCGAGGTTTTCGCTGTCGCAGCAACTGTTAGCGACTCCGGATAAGAGAAGCAGAGACAGTGCTCACGTCGTGATTCTCTGACCCCCGCCCTGCGGAACTTCGGCTGCAGCAGCCGGGGCGTCGTCCTGACTGATTGACACCCTGGGCGTACGCGCATCTTCCGCCGTGCCCACCGCAGAAGGCTCCCTCTCGTTCGCCTCCTTTTCGTCTGCTTCGGCATCTTCATTCTCCCGCGTGTCATTCATTCCGTCCTGCTTGACCCGCGGTGTCCTCTCAACAGCCTCAGATTCGACCGTCTCGTCGTCCGCAGGCGGCGGGGCCTTCCGCGTCTTCTCCGCCTCGACAGGCGCGGGCATGTCCTCCTCCGCAACACTCGCCAAATCCGTTCGACTCTGGCTCCGACTCGCAGCAGGTGTCGAGAGCGCCAACCCACTCACCCCAAGCCTCTTCTCCACACTGGCGTTCTTCGCTGCAACTTTCGCCAGCCCGTCCGGCAATTCGATCCGTCCGAAGACGCCGCCAACGATTTGGCCGAGCGTAGCTTGCGCGACGGTTTGTACCGTTCCTGGTCGGCCGAGGAGGAAGACGTTATAGACTGTTCGAACGGCTTTGAGGAGTGCGGATTGGTGGATTGGGAGGGTGGAGGAGAGGATCAGGCTGAGGAGGCAGGAGAGGAGGCGGAGGAGGAGCGTGTCGTGAGGCGTTGTTGCTTGCGACGTTGACGATGACGAGCTGGAGGAAGAAGAGGACGAGGAAGAGGCGTTTGGGGAGGGAGAGAAGCAGTCGCAGACGGTCGCAGTGATCTGGTCCGCGAGCGGGAGCGCCTCAAAATTTGTCTGCTGCGTTGAACCGCCCGCCAGGCTCTCGTTATCGTCGTCTCCTCCTCCCAGACGCAGCTGCGGTGCATCCGGGTCGTGTTGCTCGACGAAAAAGTCGTATGAGACGAGCTTGCCGAGGCAGTCGAGTGCCGTGATCTGCAGCTGAAGCGACTTGGTCTCGCATGCGAGGCGGAGGGGGAGGAAGACGAGGTGCGGATCGATGGTCGTCGAAGCTCCTCCGCCGGTGCCGGGAGTCGCTGGGACGGGCGTCTTGAGCGCGTCTAGAGCCTTGTCGAGCGCATCCTTGAGCGGCTTAATCTTCTTGGCCTCCTTCGAGGCGGCGATCGACTCGAGCGACGAGACGATCAAGATGCCCGAGACGAGGTGCGAAGAGCCCGGTGCGGAGACAGTCGTGACCGAAGCGAGAGATTCGCGCCGGGGTTTGGTCGCAGTCGAATCGGGAGGGGGTGAAGACGTCGCCGTTGATGCCGCTGTCGTTGCCGGAGCTGACGAAGCAAGCGGGTCCTCGGCGTGCACGGACTCAGCGACTTCGTCCGCCGCAGGAGTTGCCGCCGACTCGCCCAACTGCGTCTCCTCGATCGCGTCGTCCGGTTCAGGCGCCGGCGTAGGCTGCACGACCGGCGTTTCATTCTTCAGCTCCTCCGCATCCCGCTTGACCTCTTGCCGCAACGCTTCAACCTGGCCTGACGGGGCAACTGACGGTGCGCGAGAGAGCGAGACGTCCTCGAACTCGCCCTGTTCGTCCGCTTCGTCCGTCGGCACAGGGGCCGGCGGTTCAGAAGAAGATAGAAGGGCATCATCGGTCGCATGTTCAGGCTCGGCAGAAGTGCTGTTGTGGTCGAGGGGGACGGGCGTCGCCTCGACCTCGACGGACTCGGCCCGCGTCTCTCCAGACAGCTCGCCTAACCTGTGCTCGACCTCGTCCGCCACCTCTGCATCGCTCTGGCCTACCGTTGCCGTCTCTGCATCGCCGCCCAGCACCCGCTCCTCGTCGTGTTCCCGCTCGTCCTGCTCTTCCTTGTCCACATCAGGTCCGGCTTCCGGCTCCTCGAGTTCAATCGCAGGCTTGTTTTTCTCCTCTACCATCGCCCGTGAGCGCGCTTGTGCCGTGAGAATAGAGAGCGAGCGAGCGACGTGTGGGGGAGGGTCGTGGACGGTCTCGAAAGGGCTCTGCTGCGGTTGCGGGTGATTCCGGATGTGTATGGACAGCTGAGCGAGTGCTCTAGCGTGTCGAGCGAGCTGCTCAGCGGGTGAACGGGATCAGTCAGTGCGAGAGAGGGTCGCGACGAGGACAATCTCTCAAAGCTCCCTCGGTTCGAGCGGTGTTTGCTTGCATAATTCCTGTTACAGCATCCTCGAGAATCTACTAGGCACATCGTCCCAAATGAGCTGAATTTGCGGGATGAGATCAAGCGACTGCTTCGCGGAGACGAGCAAGCTCGACCGTCGACTGTGCGCGCGCTCGCTTCCCAGGGCTTCTGACGACTGACAGTCCCCCTGCTGCCACTCTCTGGGACTGTTACTGCCTGACCAGCCCGCTCGAACCGCCCGCTTTCGTCGAGTAGAGCCGGAGAACGCAACAAGATGGCAACCCACGTACGGCTCCTCATCCACGCCTCGCGGAGATGCTGTGATGGTCCGGGAGGATCGTGGGGTGAATGCAACGACTAGATTCTGGCGTTGAGCGGGTCAGACGGGCTGAGGAGACTTGACTGTGGTCGGGGCGGACTCCGTTGGTGGTGGGCAAGCGTTGAGAGGCTAGCGATGCCCTCGGGCTCGTATCCAGCGGCAGAATTGGACCAGAGGAGTAACAAGAGGGCATCAGGTGTTTTAGGCGATCCCGGAACGCCCTCGTTGACACCGTTGCTCCCCCTCTTCATCCCCCTCCAACAGCTCCTCTTTGAATCCGCGACCGGCTTGTCGCTCTTCACGTCCGAGTTCACCGAAGAAATCGGCAAGTCAGCCAAGTCGGTGCAGGACTCGGTCGACGACATCAGCAAGTTCGGCAAGATGGTCAAGCTCGTCTCGTTCGTCCCCTTTACCGATGCCGCCCACGCCCTTGAGGTCGCCAACGACGTTTCTGAGGGTGCGTTGCATTCGCTTGTCTTACGGATACTGAGGGATGCGGACAGACAGCGGAGCAGGCGACCGCTGGCTTCTTGCCGAAACTCCATACTAACGGTGGGCCCCGCTTGCAGGTGTCGTCCACGAGTTCCTCCAGGGCCTCCTCGAGCTCAACCTCGGCAAGAAGGCCGGTGTTGTTCTCGGTGTCGAGGAGCGCGGTCTCGCCTCGTCGATCAAGGGCACTCTCGGCATCGAGTGCGACGCCTCGGACCGCACGCTCGAGGTCCTCCGTGGCATCCGTCTCCACCAGGAGAAGCTCCTCGCCGGCCTCGAGTCGGGCGACACGAAGCGCTCGCAACTCGGTCTCGGCCACGCCTACTCGCGCGCGAAGGTCAAGTTTAACGTCAACCGCTCGGACAATATGATCATCCAGGCCATCGCCCTCCTCGACCAGCTCGACAAGGATGTCAACACGTTCGCGATGCGCGTCCGCGAGTGGTACGGATGGCACTTCCCCGAGCTCGTCAGGATCGTTCCCGACAACTACCAGTACGCCAAGGTCTGTCACCTCATCGGTGACAAGGCGCAGATCACGGACGAGATCGTTGGGCCTCTCACCGAGCTCCTCGACAACAATGAGACGCTCGGGCGCAACATTGTCGACGCCGCCCGCGCGTCGATGGGAACCGACATCTCCGAGGTTGACCACCTCAACATCAAGAACTTTGCAACACGCGTCATCCACCTCTACGACTACCGCAAGAGTCTCCAGACCTACCTGTCGGAGAAGATGAGCGTTGTCGCACCCAACCTTGCCGCCCTCATCGGCGACACCGTCGGCGCCCGCCTCATCTCGCATGCCGGATCCCTTACCAACCTGTCCAAGTACCCTGCGTCTACCGTCCAGATCCTTGGTGCCGAGAAGGCGTTGTTCCGCGCGCTGAAGACCAAGGGAAACACCCCCAAATACGGCCTCATCTATCACGTCCGTCGCGCTTCGCCCGTTCGAACTCGACATCATGACTGACTCTTCCCCCTCCGTCTTGCTTCCACAGTCCACGTTCATCGGTCGTGCGCAAGCGAAGAACAAGGGCCGAATCAGGTGCGTCGCCTCAGACCGCTTGCGCGAGTATCAATCACTGATCTCGCCTCTTCCGCTTCGCTTGCAGTCGGTTCCTCGCCAACAAAGCCTCCATCGCCTCCCGTGTCGACTGCTTCTCCGACTTCCCCAGCACCAAGATCGGCGAGGCGCTTCGCGACCAGGTTGAGGAACGACTCGCGTTCTACGATACCGGCTCAAACCCTACCAAGTACGCTTCCTCTGCTCTCTTCTCTTGACTGGTTCGTTCTGCTGACACTGGTACGCCCGCAGGAACGCGGACGTGATGAAGAAGGCGCTCGAGGCGGCCAAGGCTGAAGCGGCTGAGCACGGCGGTGCGGACGCGATGGACGTTGACGAGGCACCCGCGAAGGAGGACAAGAAGGAGAAGAAGAAGGTGCGCTTACCCCGCTAAGCCGCGCAGCACGGTCGTCCAGGCTATCGATTGAGCTGACTTTTACACTCCGCAGAAGCGCAAGTCGGAGGCTGCTGCTGAGGTTGTGGAAGGGGAGGAGTCGCCCAAGAAGAAGAAGAGCAAGAAGTCGAAGGACGAGGTGGGTCCCCAGCCGTTACCGCCCTGCGTTCGGCCCGCGCTCACGCGTCGCGCTCTCCAGGGAGATAAGCTGTCAAAGGAGGAGAAGAAGGCTCTCAAGAAGGCCAAGAAGGAGGCTAAGGCATCCAAGGCATGAGCTCCGCCAGACCCGCCTTCCGCCACTTCACATTTCCCGCCTAGCCTCGCCTTTCCCTTCCGCTTTGGCTACTCGTTGTCTAGATAGTTCCCTTGCTGCTCTCGTCGCCTCCTTGCTTCGTGTGGAGGATGGCACTCCTTGTAGGCTTCCACTAGCCGCCCTTGCCTGTACTTGTAACTTTCCTCTATCCTCTCTCACTTGCTTCGGCCAGTTCGTTGGGAGCGGTCTGAGTGGACAAGCGAAAGTGATTACGCCTTGTAGCAAGGATATGACATCGGGCGAAAGCAAGGATAACCGGCGACAACAATCTCGAGAACCGAGAACCCAAAATCATGCCTCAAGCGTATACGGCCCGTCCTTCCGCAAGACTCGGCGCCTTGCGCTCCGTCACCACTGCTCGACTGACGACCACCCCGCCACGCCGTTCGAAGGCGATCGGCCTTGTCGACGCAAGTCGTCTATGCTCGGCCCCCCTGTCGGTCCGCCCGACGCATAGGTCCCATTCGCGCCTCCTGGACCGCTCGCTGCGACCACGTCGCTCGGCTGCTCGATGATACTCGCTCCGGCGTCCAAGCCCAGTGGGTCGTATGTCGGGGTCAATCCCGTCGAGTAATCGTACGCGCCGTTACCGCTGATCCACGCCGCAGTCGCGTCGCTGACGAAGTCGACTGCAGGAGGAAGCGCATTGGCGGAAGCAGCCGGTCTTGACGTGGCGGTCGAATAGTCGAGGGTCGCCGCAGGACTGTCGGTGAAGACGGCGGTCGTACCCTCGGTCGAACTCTGCGAGTGCGTCGGCGACTCGCTATCCGTTTCTGGCGCTTCGCCGACGACGGGTCCGTCCTGGAACGAGAGTGGCCGGCCGTAATGGTCGAAGTTCCAGGTCACGCTGGGAGCGTACGGGAGAGGCGGGGGAAGCGGATGGGCGTCGAGACTGGGTGCGTACGGCGCCGAGGTTGGCGGCACGGGCGGCGGAGGGAGCTGCGCCGATGGCTGGGGCGGGACCGATAGGTCAAAGTTGAAGGCATCGTAGTTGGCCGGCGGCCTCCTCGCAAACCGGGCCGATTTCAGCTCCTTCAGCCGCGTCTGTGCAAGCGGCGTGAAGAAGCATGCGAGCTCGAGCGCGCGAGAGAACCAATCGAGCTCCGTCTCGGTCAAGGCGCACTCTGCCGACAGTGGTCCGAACGGCGTCATCTCGTCGACGCGCTGTGCTGCGAGCGTCGCCCAGTTTGGCAGGCACTCGAGCTGCGTGAAGAGGTGGTAGACGCAGTGCTTGTCGAGCGAGTCGACAAAGACCTGCAGACGAGACGGGTCAGTGACGGCCGAGAACGGAGGACGCAGCGAGCGCACCTTGGAGTAGAAGGCGAGCAGCTTGAGGCACTTGCGCACGCGGCGGTCCGACACGGCGAACAGTTTATCGAGGTCTACCACCTGCGACGGCGTGAGGTCGTCCCTCGTCCTCCTCAAAAGCCAGACATGCGCGAGATGAACAATGTCGAGCAGGCGCTCATCCATCCTCACGGCAATGAGCAGATCGTAGTCGACCGTGTGATGGTCGTCGCACCCGGCTGGCGTGTACGTGAGGCTAACGAGCGTCCGGTGGAACTTCTGAACCGCCTGGTGCGCGCGGTCGATGTAGTCCCATAGGTCCGGGATAGCGGTGAGGAACTTGGCGCCCGTGTTGCGCGACGATGAAATCTTGGCGAAACAGCGCTGGACCGAGCAGACAAAGTAGCCGATCAGAGCGAGCGCGCAGTTCAGCTTCTCGCTCGTGACGCGCCCGCCGTCCGACTCGAGGATCGCGTCGAGCTGCGAACCGAGTTCTTCCGTCGCAAGGTCGGGAACGTGAACGCCCGTGCCGTCAAAGTACTGGTCGAGGTCGTCGTCGGAGATGAGGGTCGGCATG
Source organism: Rhodotorula sp. ZM1 (assembly GCA_009806315.1). Lineage (NCBI taxonomy): Eukaryota > Fungi > Basidiomycota > Microbotryomycetes > Sporidiobolales > Sporidiobolaceae > Rhodotorula > Rhodotorula sp. ZM1. The sequence continues at coordinate 37,175 of QYSD01000056.1, read as the reverse complement.
CTGAGGTAGGCAGCTATGCGAGAATCGGATTCCTGCCAGCTCAGAAGGGTCAGCGAAAAGCCTCAGCGGGTCAAAGCGACGGCACGCACGAAGAGAGTCGGTCCGACAGCGTTCTTGATCTCGCGGATCTGCGCCGCTGACAAGCCTGAGTTCTGCTGCTGCATGTCGCGGTAGAGGCCCATCGCGGTTCGAAGGAAGAACCGCGCCTTTGTCGGCTTGACCTCCGCGACTACCAGCCCAACGGATCGTCAGCTTCGTTCAATCGAGGGTAAGGAAGGCAGATCTTACGCATGAGCATCTGCACGAATGCGGTCAGAGTCTGCAGATTCCTGGCGCTCGCGACCTCAAGTATCTCCAAGCTCGTGCAGACCTCGGTCGCACGCTTGACGATCGCGCGCCAGGCGTTCTCGCGACGATGGCCGGCAGAGAGGACCAGATCGTGCGAAGCTTGGCCATTTTCGATGTCGGGACCGGCGATGCCCAGCAGGGCGGAGTGAGGAGAGGCGCGGGCGCCGAGGGAGGTGAGGATGCCGACGATGACCTGTGAATCGCCGTTAGCGATTCTTCGACTCAGATCAGGCTCACTAGACGCACCTGACCGGCTGTATCGAGTCTGTCGATGTTTGACTTGAAGTACGAGACTTCGGGGCTGAAGATATGAAATGCGGGTAGGTGGAAGCAGCAAGAGTGCATGGACGCTGTACAGAAAGACGCTCATCAGCTCCCGCCAACATAGTGGCGTGGACGAGCGGGCCACACCGTCAATGAGATGAATCGTCAACGATGAAGCCATCGACGGCAACGCCAACCTCCACGAACTCGACGACTCTCCCAGATTGCTCGCCTGCAAGAAAACTTCCCACTGCCTGACTGTCCCTGCCCCATTCGTCTCCTCGTTCTCGTCCTTCCCGTTCGCGCGTCCGCCGAATCCATGCACGAGCGCTTGCGAGCGCGGGAGGTCGACAATGCCGCGATTTGGAGGTCGAGGGTAGGAGTCGTATGTCTGTTGAGGGGGAGGGCGGGACGGATAGGGCTGAGAGGACGAGGCGTAGGAGGGTCGATTGAGGGGAGTGGTAGTCGAGAATGGGGTCCGCATCGGTGCTGCCGGCGTGATGAGGTCTTCATCGGCTGGCGATACCCAGTTGGGTCGAAGGGCGCTAAGAGGATGGAGGGCGAAGTCAGCCTCGCATAATCCGGTTGCTTGCTCGGGAAACTACGCACATCGAGACGTCGTCGCCGTAGTCACACGCCTCCTTCCGCTTTGTACACCGCGCACACTCGGGGTACCTTCGGTCACACTGGAAGGAGAGGACGTCAGCTTTTACACCCTCATCGAACGGGACGAAAATCTCGTGAGAGGAAGCTCCACTGACCTTGACCTTTCGGGATCGACAGTTTGCGCAAGACTTTGCAGTGGGACGGTGTCGTCAGTTGATTGTCCTTGAGTTAGCCTAGGGAGCGAAAGCAGGCGCACCTTTGCCGTCACCTTGACCAACTCTGTCCCACCAGGCAGCGTCTTTGGCAGCTGCCCGTTCGCCGACGAGACGAGTATGGACCCTCCAGGGGGTAGACCCATTCCTTCATAGCCGATTTGTCCAGCCCAGCCAACCGCTGGTCGAGGGAGAGAAGGCGGCGTGGGAAGTTGGCTCGTCGAAGCCACTGGGTACTGCAGCGGCTGCGGCGGCCCTGGAGGCGGGTTGCGCGGGTCTGTGTAGAGGTACTGCGAGGCGTAGGGGTCGTTGTAATCGTTCATGGCTTGACCGGCACCGCTGTTTCGCGAGTTTGATGAGAACCTTCGGGACGAGGAGAGAGGCGGGGGAGTCGATCTGGGGAGCTGCGACAAGCTTGGTAGGCGTTTTGGTGGCGTTTGTAAGCAGTATAGGCGATGTAAAGCACGGCACAGCGTAAGGCGGAGTGAGCGGGCGACGTCAACTTGCGAGGACGGCCCGAAAAGAGGCAGTCGACAAGGACGACAACAACGAGAAGCTTCCCTGGCTGTTCCGAGCAGCGTCTCCGCGAAATTACAAGCCAAGAAAGCCTGGACAACGATTGCAAGTGACGCCGCTCTTTACCCGAGACGGAATAAGCCCTTGCGATCGTCGACAAGACGCGACGTCGTACAGAAGTCCAGCGAAGCGTCCCTCTCCTCGTCGTGTGGGGAGATGGACCGTCGAGACATCGAAACATGTGAAGATTGCCACGCCCCGCCACGTGTAGCGGGTGAGTAAACTGCCGTACAAACGAACTTGAAGGACCGCCGCCAGTTCCGCTCTATGCCGCATCGCCCAGGAAAGCCCGGCGCGCCGCCTCCTTCTCCTCAGGCGTAAACGTCGGGGGCTGCAGATCGTGTTGGTGAAAGAGTCAGCGGAAGAAGGGCAAGGGTATAGCATCCGAGTCGGAAGCAGAGATCAGAGCATACGGGAATGTTGCGCTCCCTGTACATCAACTCGGCGGTCAGTGAGGAGGGCTAGGCGCAATGAGGGAAAGCGATCGGCGCACCACTTCGTTCCATCGACAGCCTGTGGAGCTGCGAGCGAGGGAAAGAAGTCGAGGTGAGCCGAAGTCGCCCATCACAGCAAGGAAACGGCCACAACGCACGTCGGTAAGGGTCGGGGTGTGAGAGCCTCTGGACCTCCTGCTCCGCCTCGTTGAGCAACGCAGCGACCGCTCGCGGGTCCCGGACGTCGCGGTTGCGCTCGAACTGGGCACGCAGCTCCATCGCCTTGATCCGCCACAGGTCGCGTCGAACGTACCTGCGAGCCGTACGAAAAGAGTGTCAGCTCGGGCAGAAGGGCGGCCAGGCCTGGTTGAGGATAGACGAGGGTGCCGAGTGTACCAGTCGAGAGCGCCCTTCAAAGCGCGGCGGTAGAGATGCTGAGAGTCTTGGCGAGTCAGCAGAGTTCTGTGCGAGGCCACCAGGCGCTACACACCATGACATAACGGCGGTGTGCTTGGGACTGCTCGACGTCGGGCGATGAGGATGCGAGGGTCAGCTCCTCCCGCTCGCGCTGCCCATGAGGTGACTTGATTGACTGATACGCACGAAGGGAGCGACTGTCGCTGCTGCCTGAGGCATGGCTGCGCGAGGACGGGGGGGATCGAGGACAGGCCGACTCGAGTCCTCCCCTTCGACCTCGACTGCTCACTTTGCTGCACACCTCGCTGCTGGACGGTTGGTGCGCGACTCGCAGGCTTTCATCAAAGTCTGCTTTGCGCTGCTACTCCGGTCTCACGCCCAGAACGGTCCTCCCCGCTTGTCGAGACCGCCGCCCCTCGGCTACCGCTCCGCATGCGCTTCAAGCGCTATGAGCAGGGCTTGCTGGACGCTCAACAGCATCAGGAGGTGCCATCGGTATATTGTGGAGGCGGCGGAGGAACGGGTCCTGTCTGTTCAGCCTTATCGACTTGCTCTTCGGCCGCTGCCCTTCGCTTCACGCCCTCGCGCATCAGTCCTCAGCCTATGGGGCTCCTGCAGTTGCTGGATAAATTCTCTCCACGTTGTCTGTCGACCCAAACGGACTTTGGCGCCGGCTGTGGCGGAGCTGGCACCGTCGTGAATGCGGTTGTGATGATTGTGCTCGCCGCCGGTCAATCTTCGCGCTACGCCTCTGCCGCCGCTCCTTTAGCTTCCTTCACCATTCCAGTACGTCGTGCAAGGCGATGGATTGCCGGCAGGGCCCAACAGGAGGATGAGTTGTGGTCTTCGAGGATCAACCGGACTCTGCAAACCTCTGGGCGACCGAGGGTTCCTTCTTCCTGCGTTGTAGCGCTTCTTGCAACATGGCTCTCGTCCAACACAGCCCAAACACCGCGAAAGAAAGCGATGCCGGGCCTGCCGCTGTTGCCGCCGGCCGAAGCGAACCTCTCCACCCTCGCCGCTTCACTTCGCTCGGTTCGACACTCGCTAGACTCGCCAGCTGGGCGCTCGCAGGCTCTCGTAGAGTCGCTGCTATTCGCTGCGGCCTCTTCCGACTCCTCTGCCTGGTCCCCTCGTCTACTCCCCACAGACATGGCACCATCCGAAGACGAGCGGGCGCCGCTGCTGCACAACAGGCCGAGCGAGGAGCCAGAGGACCCGACAAAGCTGCCGAAGGGTCGGAGGAATGCGATCTTGGTTGCAGTCTGGCTGGGCGTGTTGTGCGCTCCTTCTCTCCTCGAGGCAATGAGGTGGTCCGTCTGACAGAAGCTTCTCGTCGTGCAGCTTGGGCGCACTAGACGGGACTATCGTGAGTTTATGATCGTCATTCGACCCCGCTACAGCCAAGCTCACCGCCTTATGCTCGCAGGTTGCAACGCTCATCTTGGACGTCTCGAGTTCGTTCAAAAAATCCAACCAAGCTGGCCTTCTCGGCACATCCTACCTCCTCAGCACAGCGACCTTCACCCCTCTCTATGGCCGACTCGCCGACATCATCGGTCGTCGCGCCGCGCTCCTGATTGCACTCACACTCTTTACGAGCGGGACGGCATTGTGCGGGTTCGCACCGTCGATGGTGTCGCTCTTGGGCGGGCGACTGATCGCTGGAATGGGAGGTGCGCTCGCGACTTCTCGAGTCAGGCAAGAGAGGATGCTGACCTTTCGTTTCGCAGGCGGAGGACTCATGGCCGTTTCCTCGATCGTCGCATCCGACTTGATCCCGCTTAAACAGCGAGCACTCTTCCAGGGTCTCGCGAATCTGTTCTTCGGAGCTGGGAGCGGACTCGGCGGACCCCTGGGAGGGTTCATCTCCGACAGGTTCGGCTGGCGGACAGCTTTCATCGGTACATCCGCGCTTCTTCCTCCTCAAATTTTTTCGAAGACTGATATAAGTTTCTCTTGCACTGCAGGTCAGCTCCCTGTCCTCCTCATCGCCACCTTCCTTGTCTTCCGCAACCTTCGCTACCGCATCCCCGGCCAAGGCAAGAGCAAGCGCGAGATGGCGCGCCGGATCGACTACCTCGGCTCTCTCACGGTCGTCGTCAGTGTGCGCGGACCTGCCGCCCATTCCGAGGCAATTGAAAGCTGACGCTCTGCTTCTCTCCCAGCTCGGCTCGCTTCTCTTCGCCCTTTCGTTCAAGAATGACCGCAGCCTCCCCTGGTCGAGTCCATTCGTCTGGGCACCCCTTATCGCCTTTGTCGTCGCGACCGTCGCCTTCGTCCTCGTCGAGGCGTACTACTCGCCCGAACCTGTCATGCCGCTCCGCCTACTGAAGGATCGCAACGGGCTGTTTGTCGCGCTGGCAAACTTTACGGTCTCGTTCGTGTCTTTCTCAGTGAGTTGGCTGTTGGGCGAGCGGCAGCGCCTTGACGAGGTTGACGGGGCGTCGTGCAGATCCTGTACTTCTACCCGCAATTCTTCGAGATCGTCAAGCAGAAGTCGGCTTCTGAAGCAGGTGTGTTTCTCACGACTCCCAAGTGCTGCGAGCGTTCGCTGACGCAGCTGCTGAGCTCGCAGGCGCGCACCTTCTGCCGAACTCGATCGCTCTCTCCGCTGGATCGCTCTTCGCCGGCTTTGTGAGTTTGCTTGCCACGCCGATGTCGCCCTGCGCCGACGCCTCTTCCTACGCAGGTCATCCGCAAGACAGGCCGCTACTACTGGCTTATCGTGATCACCTCGGCCTTGCCGATCTTCGCCCTCACAGCGTTCGTCTTCCTCAACGAGAAGAGTGGCTGGGTCCACTCGTGGATCTCCATTTTGCCGAGCGGTTTCGGCTTCGCGTCGGTCATCACTGCCGGCCTCAGTAGGTCGCTTCTTCGCAACCTCACGAACTTGCCCGGTGACCTTTTTGTTGCAGTCGCACTCATTGCGAGTTGCGATCGCAGCGACATAGCAACCGCGACGGGCTTGACTTACTTGTTCCGCTACGTCGGTCAGGTTGTCGGCGTCGCCTGTAGCGCTTCAATCCTCCAAGCCGTCTTGACGAGCGAGCTGAAGCACCGCATCGCCGGTCCCGGCGCCGAGAAGGTGTGTTTTTCATTCTCACTCACTGCTAGCGTCGCTAACGCTCATCCCGCCCCCAGATCATCGACCAGATTCGCCATGTCGCGACGTCAATACCCTCCCTCCCTCCGGCCATTCAACAAGCCGCGCGTGACTCGTACCGCTATGCGCTCCGCGCCGTCTTCCTACTCAACCTGGGTGTTGCAGTCATTTGCTTCCTCACCACGCTGCCTATCCGGGAGTATCCGCTACCTGGGTCGTTCGAGGAGGAGGAGGAACATCGGAGGCAGAGGAACTCGGGGACGTGTACGCCGAACGGAGCGGCGCAGGCGTGAGTACGTGCGCAGTGTGGAATAGACTTGTTTATATCGGACTCTGTCGCGATGGAGACGAGCTGCGGAACCTCACTCGCGAGCCTCGCTTCCGACCATACCCGGCTTCCTTCGCTTGCCAACGTCGGCTTTGGGCCTCGTGGTACCGTCGCTGCACGCGGGAAACGCTCTCGTTGGTGATGCGCTTGGTCGCAGTGCCTAGGTCGACGTTGGTGAGATGGACAGAGAGCTGAGGTCACGACTCTCCTCCTCATCGACATTGCTCGCCCGCTGCGCTCACTTGCTCCCCGAGTGCAAGTCGATCGTAAAGACCGTTTTGCAAGGCGTGCAACGCGTGATTAAGACTAGAGGCGTGGATACCGGAACAGGAGAGGAGGGAATAATCACAGGAACCGACGCAGACAGGGCGACTGGCGGCCGACGAGGGGCGCGCAATGGGGACCGACAGAATGGAAATGCGATGAGAAGGAAGTCTAAGAAAGGGTGTCCGCTCAAACACGGGCGGCACCGCGAGGTGCCTCCTCGTTGATGAAGTGGTCGTTGTCCTCGCCGGAAAGTTCTTCGAGGGTCTTGCCCTTCGTTTCGGGGAGCAACAGCGTGGAGAAGACGCCAGTGAGCATGAAGAGAGCGAAGATCTCGAGGATGTGCGGGACGAAGGCGTTCGAGCCGCCGCGGTCCTTCTGCGAGCGCGTGAGAAGCCGGTCAGCGCTCGTTCGGCGCGGAGAGAGCGACGGAGGAACAGACGAGTCGGAAAGCCATGATCTGAGCAATGATTGCGCCGAACTTGCCCGAGGCGGCGGAGATACCGTGAGCGGTAGAGCGGTAGCGGGTGGGGAAGACTTCGCCGGGGATGACGAAGGTCGTCGTGTTCGGGCCGAAGTTCTGTAGGAAGTTGGCTGCGAGGGAGAGCAGGTCAGGAGGTGTCGGTGCAGATAGGCGTTCGCAACGCACTGATGCAGTAGAGGAAGACGAAGGCGCCGACCGCGTTGTCCTTGAGCTTGTGGTAGCCGAAGCCCATGCAGCAGAGGGTGACGGTGAGGAGCACGAAGCCGATAAGTTGGCTGGACGCGGAGACGTCTAAGTCAGCTGCGAGCTCGTCAAAAGGCCAGGGAACGTTGAGCTCACAGAGGGCGACGACCAACTCGATCGATGAGGAAGAAGGCCGCCCAGAAACCAGGAATGAGGCCAGCCACGGTAATGATGATATTGCCGACCGCGTTGTCTGCGTAGGCGGACATGGGGAGGGACAGGACCAGAAGGAGGAGACAGGGGAGGAAGTCGAGGATGGAGGTCAGCCCACGCGCTGGGACGATGGAACGACGTCGCGCAACGCACTGTAGAGCGAGTAGTAGCGGATTTGCTGCGGTGTACCCGTCTTGGGCGCGGAATAGCCGATGGCGGTCAAAATGATCGACGAGTTCAGGCCGAGGCCGTAGAACGCAACGTCCAGTGCGAACCATGACCACGAGGTACCCAAGAGGACCTTGGCGTTCTTCCACTGGCCAAAGTACTGACGGAAGTCACGGAGGGTGGCCTTGGGCGCGGCGATAGTGGTGACGGCGGGAGTCGAGTCCTGGACGTAGCCGCCGGTCTGGAGGAAGGCGTCTACGTCGCTGGCGGCCTGCTTAATGTTGCGCTCGACGTCCATCGTGAAGCGCGGAGTTTCGGGAAGGGTGAGACGGAAGTAGAGGGCGACGGCGCCCGGTACGGCGCCGAGGCCGATGACGAGACGCCAGACAAAGTCGAGGTGGTGGGCGTAGTTGACCGGGTCGTTGAGGATCTGCTTCTTAAAGGCGGCGAGGCAGACGATCGTGACAATGGCGGCGGCGAGCTGACCCCAACCCTGCGACCAGAAGCTGCGGGCGGGGTGAGAGTCAGCGAGGCCAGCGACGAGCGAACCACCGCGATAGCCCCATGAGGAGTTTCGCGACTATCAGTCGAAGGACGAGTGTGCAAAAACTCACGTCGCGACCATCATGCGACCACGGATACGAGTCGCGGCGAACTCGGACGTGATGACCGACGAGAGGGGGTAGTCGCCGCCGATGCCGACGCCCATGATGAATCGCCACATGACGAGAACGCCGATAATCGAGACGGCTGGCCCGTGTCCGGCGACGGCCTGGCCGAGAGTGGCGATTATAATGATGATCAGCTCGAACCCGTACATCTTCTTCCTGCCGACAATGTCGGCGAGCCAGCCGAAAAGAAGTTGTCTGCGTGGTTGGAAGAGGAAGAAGAACCGGTAGCGAGTCGTTGGGAGGAAGGGAAGGGTTGACGGGTCAGCGCCTTGTTTTCCTCGAGCGTCATTCCGTTCGTGTCCGCCTATGCCCTCTTCCTTGACAGCCGCACGACATACTGTGCGTCTCCCCAAACGCGCAAACCCCTATAGAGTCGAGGAACCGAGGAGAGGGCGACTCACCCAACGAGGGTACCAACGGGAGTCGCAATCTTGAGACCCAAGTCCTGGTTGCCCGTCAAGGCGCCCTTGTGGCTGCCCATGTTGTAGACGTATCCGATCATGGCAGCGCAGAGGTTGATGGCGAAGATGTCGTAGGCATCTGCAAAGGAGTTCCGCATGTCAGCCGCCGCCTCTGTCTGACCTCGTCAATGGCGACGCACCAGTGAAGAAGCCGACACCAGCGACGGCGCAAGCCTTGACGTGGAACCAGCCGAACTTGGCATTGTCGATTTCCGCGAGAGCGGCGCGACGGCGTGCGTTGAGGTCGACAGCACCGCCCTGCTGGTTGAGCGACGGTTCCGAGATAGCAGCCTCCTTGCCTTCGATCGACATGGCGAAAGGTCGACGCGGGAAGAGAGTGAGTGAGGAGGAACGGAAAGGCGAGCGAGTGGTGTAGGAGAAGGAGAGGGAGGAGGCAGGCGGGACCTCGACGTTCTGAAACCGCTGAATGTGCCACGGGAGTTGATCGAGGCCCGCGCAGCCATTTTTGGGCGAGTACGGGAGTCTTGGCAGTACTTCGCACGTTCGACGCCTTTGCGAACGCTGCCCGGTCGACTTGGCGACATCCCTCGTCCGCTCGCGCGTTCTCCCAGCTCCTCGGTGATCTGCAGCTCGGTGTACGGTCGTGTGGAAGCCTCTGCAACTGGCACGACTTGCCAGACACTCGCGACCAGGAAGAGGACTAAGCGCACCGCGGTCGAAGGCGCACGGCACGTTCCCTCGAGCGAGCGCAACGTGAGAGAAGCCGTTTGCAGATCCCGAGCCAGCCCCATTCGCTCGATTGGGCCAAGAGATTTGATCGTGAACCACCGCCTCCCCCTCCTCCTCGTCGCAAAGTTGCCTGAACGTGCAAACCCGCGCCTGTCGCTAGCGCGGCACGCAAAACGCATGAGAGGTGCCGGCCGATAGACCGGACCTTGCGTCGGCCGTCTCGCCGACTCCCTTCCGCCACTCGCGAGCGCATGGTTCAGCCGAAGACTCCGCGATGCAGTTGCAGCGTCGCAGCGAAACGTGCATGTGCAGAAAGACGTCCTTGAAAGCAGCGAGGAGACTCCGCCCAGCCTGCGCTCGAAGCATGCCGCTGCCATCCCCCCGCCATCACCTGCTGGACTACCGCTGACGAGATCGCGTGCTGTGACGCTCCTGACGAATCAGGGCGAGAGCACGACCACGCGAGTGGCGTCGGCTCACTTTGACGTAAGGAGCGTTGAAGCACTCGCAGGTCTGGCGAGCGAGTCGAAACGCTTTGTCGTCACGCTTCTTGCGTCTCCCTCGTCTGTCCCCCTGCTTGTCTCCACGCTGACACGTGGCCATCGTCTAGTCCTGGAGCATCGGTTCGCCTCCAGGAGGGCTGGGCAGTCCCAGAGCGCAGCTCGTCGCAACGTTCGCCCCGACTCCTGACATGCCCTCGTGCATACCTAGCGTTTGCCACCGGCGTATCCGACCTCATGTCTGCTCGAACGACGGCCTCTCCGTAGCTCCAGCCGGACAGCTGCCTCCGTCCGCTCGTCTACGAACTCAGGCAGACCTCGATAGGTCGTCCATCGGTCTGCGCTGCAGATCCCGCCCTAGTGTATGCACCGCCAACACAGACAAGTCCTGTTCGCAGCAGAGCGCCTCAAAGCGGTCCGCGTCGAGCAAGAAGTTCGAGTCGAGTGGAGATGTCCGACGGGAGAGCGCAGGATGAGCGGTCGGGAGAAACTGAGACGGCTCGTCGTAGTTCAGTAGCACCATTCAAGCACATGTAGCGCTTCAGCAAACCCAGCAACGAGTTCGCGTGGGGTCGAGGAAGCGAAGCAGCGTTCGCGCTCCTCCCAGGCTGACCCATTGCTCACACACCTTCAAAAGGCCTGCCGAACGAGCCATGGGTAAGAGCACGGCCGTCAAGCGCGATGTCTACTTCCGGGCGGCCAAGGAGGAGGGTTCGTTCGCTCGCCCCATCTTCATCAGTTGCGAGCTGATCTCGAAGGTCCACAGGCTACCGAGCTCGTTCTGCGTACAAGCTGCTGCAGCTGGCTGAGCAATTTCAGCTATGGGACGGCGTCGAGCGTTGCGTCGACCTCTGTGCAGCTCCTGGTGCGCTTAGACACCTTGTTCTCCCGGACGAACCCCTCGAGCTGACCCGTTCTCACTTGCGCAGGCTCCTGGTCGCAGGTGCTCTCCCAGAAGCTGCAGTGCGCGAGTCCTTCTGCTGATCCACGCACCTTCTGCTGACCTCCCTCGCGCAGTGCTGAACTACCTGCCGCCGACGGAAGCGCCAAAATCGTCGCGGTTGACCTGCAGCCTATGGTTCGTTCGCTTGATGCTTCGAGTAGCGCTCAAGCTGATCCACTCGTCGCTCGCAGGCTCCCCTGCCCGGTGTCGTCCAAATCGAGGGCGACATCACCAAGCCTAGCACGGCGGTCCAGATCATCTCGCACTTCAAGGGTCGGAGAGCAGACCTCGTCGTTTGCGACGGAGCACCCGACGTAACAGGTTTGCATGACCTGGACGAGTTCGTCCAAGCCCAGCTTCTCCTCGCCGTGAGGTCTTTCTCCCTTTCCCGGCACATGAACTTCGCCTCACTCAGCCTCCTTCCTTCAACCGCTCCAGGCAACGAACATCACCCTTCAGGTCCTCCGACCAGGCGGCACCTTTGTCGCCAAGATCTTCCGCGGACGGGACATCGGGCTCCTTTACGACCAGCTTCTATGCTTCTTCGACCGCGTCACCTCTGCGAAACCGAGGAGTTCGCGGAACAGCAGTATGGGTGCGCGATGGTTTTGAAGATCACGCAATGGTCCCTTGCTGACATGAACTGCGCTTCCGCAGAGGCTTTCGTCGTCTGCGAGGGCTACCGAGGACAGCCCGATATTCCCGATCTCACCAAGCCGTTGCTCGACCTCGTCGACTCCCCAAACGACGCATCTCATGCCCAGGCTGAACGGTCGAACCGACTGACGGGCTCGATGCGGTTCATCGCTCCTTTCGTCGCTTGCGGAGACCTGAGGTGCGCGGAGTTTTGCTCGATCCGGGGGAGATGCCCACTCACAGTCTATCCTTCGACAGCGGGTACGACGCCGAACTGCACTCACCACTGCCTTCAAAAGACGCTGCGAAAGAGGCTGTTCAGTCGTCGACCGCTCCCGCATATCGCGACTTCCTCGAGCTGCGCAGGTTCGTTCTTTCTCTCGTTCGACTGCTTCGCTATGATCTGGGCGCTTACGCTCACGTCTCCCACCATAGAGGCAGCGCACCCGCTGAGACCGCCTCCTGAGCACAAGATTCCTCCTTACGTAGATCTCGCTCTCACGCGTCACGCGCCCTTGTTGTCCCAGTAGTCCGAGGAGAATCGAAGAAATGCAGTCAAATGCAGATGCAAGATGTACGGAATTGCCTGTTGGATCTTCTTCACCGCCGCCTCATGCGCCTGGTCCTGTGTAGTCCATCGCCGCTCGATCCGGCGCTACGCGAGAAGACGTCAGCTAGGTAATCCTGCGTGCGAATGAGTAAGAGTTTCCGCACAGCTGACCCTCGCCCACTCCAGCGCGAGACGGAAGAAATCTGCCAACTCAACTCAACTCGGTCAGCTCTACTCTCGCGACAGCGATACAAGCCGACTCACAAGCCTCCATATCCGCATACCGCCAATACTTGGTCGCATATTCCTTTCCGTTCTCCGCGATCTGCTTGGCGAGCGCGTCGTGACCGTTGCGGCCGTCGAGGCCGCCGGCGAAGAAGGCCATGATGTCGAACAGGTCGGTGTAGTCGATCTTGAGCGGGATGTAGCTGCGAGGAACGCGGAGCGAGTGAGCTCGGCGAGAGTGGGTGGAAGAAGGGAAGCCAGACGCACTGAACCCAAGGCTGGATCCAGCCGGCATACCTGCGGGGAAAGCAAGTCAGCTCGGATGCAACTATCGAGCGAGCACACGAACGCACCACTCGGGGAAGATGGTGCTCTTGAGTACGACCGAGTTCGTCGAGAGAAGGCGGTGGAAGCGTCCGCTCCAGGCATTCCCATCGAGGTCGAGCATGTACTTGTACTCGTTCGCCTCGTTCCATCCGAACGCGCGTTGGAAGTCGAACAGCTTGCGAACAGCATCGCAGCTGCCGTCCTCTTCGCTGCATTGACCCGCTTTGCCCGTGAACGCAAAGTCGATGTACTTGTCCATCAATTCGATCGTCTTGACCTTCTTCTCGACGAGGCTCTCGGTCCCCTGAGGCGTCTCGAGCCCTTCTCCTGAGAACCGCACACGTCGTTCGCCCTCCTTGTCCTTGCCCATGAACCACATCCGCACGCGCTGCGAAGACCGCCACCACGTCCCTCGGTCGAACCAGACGCCTGTCGTCGTCCCGCGCCAGACAGCCTTGTTGTTCGGCTTGTCTTCCCACTTCGGGTCCCACGGCTCGATGTCCCAGTATTGCTCGAGCGGAGTGAGGAGGAGGTCCGAGTGCACCGACATTTTGGCGAACGAGAAGAGCGGGCGGAGGGTTTGCGGTCGCATGCCGGGCCACGACGTGAAGCCTGCACCGTCGATGGTATCAGCAATGTTGCAGAGAAGGCGGAGAAGTTCAGCGCACCGTGCAGGTACTGCCACTCGGGGTTCTCGCACATATTCATGGTCTGCAGGTGGTCGGCGATGTAGCTCGGTCCGTGCGGGAGCGTGTCGATCTCGAGGCCGTCGTAGGCTCGGCGGAGACGAGAGTCGGGCGTGCAGGCGAGCGGGAAGCCCCAGAAGCTGCGGGCGAATGTGGGTCAGCGAGAGTTCCTGGCGGAGGCGGCGTGAAGAGACGCACGCTGCATCCTCGTCAACGTTGTCCGCCTCGGCGTCAGGGATCACTGGAGACGGACGCCGTCAGCGATCGTCGACGAGAAGGGATAGAAGCGCCGGAGATTTACGCTTGCCGGCCTTCGCAAAGTCCAGGTGCTTCTGCCTCGTCCCATGATCCATCATGATACTCGGCCCGTCATGCGCCGACATCGTGATATTGACATCCGGCACCCACTTCGCCCACCTCTTCATCAACGCAGCCTGATCCTTCGCCCTGCCATCCTTCGCATGCGCACCAGCAATCTCGACCTGTCCTTTCCGAATCACCATTGTGAACGTTGATGCATCCATGTGGAGTTTTGAGGCGCGTTCTTGGAGAATGTGGGGGGAGAGAGCCCAGAAGGGGAGGACGTCGGTGAAGGTTTGATCGAACTCGTCGACAAGGATGACATCGTTGTCCTTGGCGAAGCGGAACCTGGCGCGCACAGCTTGTCAGCTAGATCACCAGCCGTTCAAGCGCGCAACGCACCAGTCATCGAAACCCTTGGGCGGTCTCCGCCCAAACCTCCGCTTGTACTCCCTAACCGCCTCTTCGAGCGTCTTACTCTGCCTCGCCAGCTTTGCCTCCCACTGCTTCGTCGCGTTCGCGATGAGGTCGTGTATGGGATGCCGCATCGCATGTTGGCCAGGGTTTAGAGTCGGGTCCGAGGAGGAGATGGAGGTATCGCTTGAGGGATGGAGGGCGGAGGGGTAGACGAAGAGGTGGCCTGAGGGATGGAGGGTGTAGTTCGGGCTACCTGAGGCGGAGACGAGGGAAGTGGTGGACTAGAGAAGAGCGTCAGCAAACTTCGCTCGAGAGCGTAGAGAAGGAACGCACGGAGAGATGGCTCATGGCGCTTCGACTCGCTCCTCGCAGGAGCGGGCCCATGGCACCCGTACCCGCTAACACAATGCCCAGCAAGAAAGCCGGTACGAGCAAGAGCGGGTGTATCCGCCCTCGCGCGTTCTGCAGAAACATGCTGGACCAGGACCCGCTTGGCCCTCGGCCTCCTCGCCCGCTCCGCGAGAGATGGTGGAACGTGTTCTCCGGCAAGTCATCGTCGTCTCCTGTTGAGCTCAGCAACGGAAGGTGAATCGCCGACGCGCCATCGACTTCTGTTGCTCTTCCTCCGTCTCGCCTCAGAGGCGGGTACTTTTCTCCCCCGCTGTTTGCGAAGAACTCGTTCGAAGAGTCTCGGTACCCGTCCGCAGGTCTATCCCGCCCACTCAACGAGCTCGACAAACCGCCGAGGGGAGACGCGCGAGTTGCTGGATCGTGGAGGAAGTTCGGAGGCGAGGGGGCATGCGCGTCGGCGGGGAGCGTCGAGAAAGGCGAGTCGGACGAGTCGACGGTGAAGTTGGGCGTCGACGGGACGACTTTGAACGCCTGGCGGTGTTGCATCGTCGCCCGAGAGACGCGCCGTCGACTTGAGATGCGGCAACGGTACAGCGGGCGCGCCGCGAGCTGGAGGAGTTGGACAAACTCGAGACGATTCTACTGAGCGTGTGTGCGCGCTAGCAGGTGCAGCGTGCGCGCTGGACGAGCGAGCGGACCGAGTGGAAGATTGCGAGTTTGTGATCGGAGCAAGACGAGACGCGCGCAGGTCGATTTTCGAGACAAGCGACGATTTGAACCGCCGCTAGGACCCGTTGCGCATCGCAGCAGATATGTCACACAGTCACAAGTGGCCCGAAGCCGCAGGCGAGGCGCGAGGCGGGAAAGAAGCGTCGAGGAAAAGTCGCTTCGCATGAGGGTGGCGGTTTCGAGTTGTTGTACGCACTTCTGGACGTGGTAACACTGGCTCACACCCGAGCGAACGAAGCGCGGCGAGGGTCGGCGGGCTGCTCCTCGTCAGCTTCGGCTGCGGACGAGCGAGGAGCGAGGCGGACGAAGAGAAAAGTCAGCGAGCGCTTCGTTGACAGCTCTCTTTCGTTCTTTCTGTACCTCCTGGATTCGACTGCAGACGACAAAGATGCTCACCCGCCACTCACACCGCACCCGTTACGGCCAGGAGGACGAGGACGTTGCGTGTGCGTCCGCTTTCCTCGACCTCCCCTTCAGTCACCTTCAGCGTCGGGTTCCTGACGAAGAACGTCGTTCTCTCGTCGGACAGACCGCCTGCAGATCATCGGAGCGCGTGAGGGAGCCATCCGAGTGCGTCCCTTTTCTGCGAGTGGCGCACCTTGGCGAACGGCGCTGACCCAGTCCTACGTGTCAAGGGAACGCTCATCGCCGGAGCTGCTGTTGCATTGTGCGCTCCTGTCCCCGGCGAACGCGGATCGCCTCCGCAAGGCAAGGAGACTGACCGTCGTTTGCTTCGCACGTCCGTCGCAGAGCAAATTGGCGGTGCGCTGGCTGTTCGAGGCCCTATCTCCATCAACGGCGTTTTGACTCTCCTTGCTCCTCCGCAGCTTCCCGCTCGTCCGCCGTCAAACGCTTGCAGGCAAAGCGTGCGCCTCTTTCTTTCTCCGCCCGCTTTCTCTCCCACCGCTTGACATGTCGCTCTCTTCGGCAACAGCTTCCTCGTCTCCTGGGGAACCATCTTCGGAGTGCGCACGTCCCTCTGCGGGCGCAGGAGCCTTGAAGCTGACTTACTCGCCGATCAACCTTCTCAACCTCGTCCCGCTTTGCATCTTCGCTAGATGATCACCTACGCCGGTGCGGACATCTCAATGGTTCTGAGTGCGAGTGTGTCTGACGGGACTGATGCGGACAGACCACTACCTCTTGACGTGGGAACAAGACCACCGCACTGAGGCGGAACGGTGGAGGGAGATGGCTAGGAGGGGTGAGTTCAAGTGGCATCCTCCCGCCGTCTCCCTCGCTTCCTCATAGCAAAGGCGCTGACGCTCGTGACCGACTGCATCTGCAGAGTTGTCGGCGAAGGGAATCGTTGCGTGCGTTCTCCGTCCCTTTTAGCCGTCTTTGCGGCTCCGCATGGACGGCCTAGTCGTGCTCCAGTGAGCACACCTCCTTACAGTCTCTTCCATCCACTGCAACAGGTCCGAAACGACGATGCAGAAGTGGAAGCAAGAGTTCGACCTTAAGAAATCCTCTGCTTCCGCCCTCTCCTCCGCCGCGCCGACGACTTTCGTCCCTCAGGTCGCCGAGAGTCGGAGTCCGAAAGAGTTGCGACAGGGGCAGGCGTAATAGGAGCACCAGAAGGGAGGATAGCGGCAGAATGGGGAGTTTCGTTTCGAGACGGAGAAGGCGTGTCTGCCTTTCCCGGCAATCAAATAATGTGATCGCGCGCTCTGCTGCTCTGTGAAGGTTCGACAAGACTTTCTAGCGAGCCAGCCCCTCCCCGGCAGTTGACCTAGCTCTCCCCGTCCCTGCCTCTTCTCTTCCCGCTCTCCACACTCTCACACTTCGCTCACCTCACACGATGCTGAACTCGCTCGGAAGTACCCGCGCACGCCACAGCGCAGAAGACGAAGACATTGCCTGTCCGTCCCGTCTCTCCCTTCCCTCACACCCGCTCGCACAGCCGTCATCAACTCTCGGAGGGAGCTGACCCTCCCCGGGGCGCAATGCAGACCGGTTGCAAGTCATGGGCGCACGAGAAGGGGCTATCAAGGTGCGCGCTCCCCTTCAGCGGCCAATCGAGCGAGGGGACAACTCCATCGGGTGGTCGAGGAAGGCCTCCCCGAAGGCATGGTCGTGAGCGCGCTGAGACTCGTTTGAGCGGACAGGGCACCCTCGTGGCGGGAACGCTAATGGCTCTGTACGTCTATCATACTCTTTACTGGTGACGGGATTGCGCTCATGGCTCCGCCACTTTCCCTCGCAATAGGGCGCAATGGCGGTTCGTTTCGTTTGCTCGGCTACCTCGGTTCAAGGTTGTGCTGATGCGTGCGGGAGTGTTACAGGTATCCTTGGGTGCAGAAGCAGACTTTGGCGGGCAAATCGTGCGTTTCCCCAGGTCCTGCTCTGCTGTCTCGAGTGCATTTCGCTGACCTGGCTTGCTTGCACAGGTTCTTGGTGATGTGGGGCACGATCTTTGGCGTATGTAGCGAGGCAAAAATCGTCACATGGGAAGCAGGGTGCTGACGTGCTGCCTGCATGCTCCTTTGAGTACAGATGGTCACATATGCGGGTGCGTCCTCTGCCTCCTCTTCACCTCTCGACCACAAGTGACTGACGCTTCGTTGCACAGACCACTACCTGCTGCAGTGGGAGGCGGAGCACCGGATGCAGTCGGAGCGATGGAGGACTCAGGCGCGAAGCGGTACGTTCCAACCGGGCGTCTTGCCGCTCGAGATTTGCCGATGAAGACGTTTAGCTGATCGTACATCGGGATGAACTCATAGAGCTCGCCGCACAAGGCACGGTTCCGTAAGTTCTCCGTCCACGTCGAAAGTCGCAGCTCCTGATTTGCTCGTCAACCTCGTCGCACACAGCTCCGAATCCGCCATGCGCGCCTGGAAGACCGCCTACGACGCCAAGCTGCGCGGCACGCTCGACTCGTCCGCGTCTGTTCCTACCGCCGCCCCAGCCGCACCGATCGCAGAGGGGCGAAGCCAGGTCTTGCAGGAGCTCGAGCTTGCGAAGCAGGAGAAGACTGGGGGTGTCGACCAGACGTCGGCGTAGAATCCTCGAGCCGAGGTATTACGAGGAAGCGCCTCGCGGCTGCATTCAGATAGTTATCCGCACCGCACCTCTCGTAGCGTTAGGAAGAGGCTCACACGCGAACACGACAAGGATACTGCAAGACCGCGCAAGGGCTACCGAAAGCACAGAACCGGAGAGCAGAAGAGAAAGTAGAACAGTGTCTGTGGTGTTTTTGCGCCGCAGCCTCTTAGATGACCGCGCGCATCGCTGAGAAGCAGGAAATGGACTTGGGCTTCTCGAGCTCCTCGCCCGTCGATGGGTCGCGCCAGATCCCGTCCGTGTCAACGCGGCCGTACTTGTGCGTCGACTGGTTCGTTCGGAGCTGGTCCATCCAGTCGGCGACGATTTGCGGGTTGTCGATGAGGATGTTGGCTTCTTGTGAGTGCCAGAAGGATTGCGAATCGAGGTTGCCATTGCCGACGATGGCACACTGGCCGTCGACCGACATGAACTTGATCTGCGATCGCGAAGAAGCGGTAAGCTCTGCGAGCGAGATCGCGCGAGTTCCGGAGCTCACATGACAGTTGCGTGACTTGTGCACACTGCGGAGCGGGACAGCCGTTAGCGAGAGTAGCGAGAGAGGCGGAGAAACGAACGCACGCATTCAAAGGTCGGATCTGGTCCTTGCCTGATGAGGCGAGCGCGAGTCGTAAGCTCAACAACTCGGGCTTACAGCGCAAGCGAAGCGCAACATACCGGTGTACCAGTACACGTGCAGGTTTTCCTCCTTCCCGAGCTTGCGAAGCTGGCCAAAGAGGCGGAAGACAACCTCTTCGTTCGTGCCGCCCTGGAACGGGATACTCTCGCCCTTGTCGTTGAAGCCCAAGCCAAGAAAGAGGGTGACGGGAACACCCTTGCCATCCTTTCCGCCGCGCGAGCAGGCTTCGATGACGCCTCGAACGATCGGGGCGGCGTTGAGCGTCGGCGTCTGGATGAAGACCTCTCGTTCGGCGTACTTGAGCGCGGCGAGCCAGGCGGCGGCTTGCGGGCACCGGATGTCGTTGTGTCCGGGAGAGCCGTGAGGGCGGCGGTTGACGAGAGCGATAGCTGTTGAGGCGAGAGTTGGCTAGACGAAGGAGGAGAGGTAGATGTTTCCGCACTCACGGAACGGCTCGTGAGCCTTGTGCAAGAGATGTGGCTTGAAGTCATGGATGAGCGTCTCGTCGTCGATCGCGGCATCAATCTTTGCCAGCGCGCCCGCGTTGAGCGCCTTCGAAAGTGCCGCAAGGCGAGCGCTCGAAACGGTACCTTTGTTCGAGTCTCCGGTTGGTGACGCAGGCGACGTGGATGCGAGGTCCTTGCCGACGTCTGCAGGCGGCTCTTGCGGTGCGGCGGCGGCGGTCGGGGAGGGTTCTTCGGGGTGATTTGAGCCGGGCGGGTTCGGCTCGGCGGCGGCGCCGTTGTGAGCCGTGGCATGGTCTGCGCGAGCCGAACGTCAGCCAAAACGGTGGATGAGAACGGAGGATCACTCACCCTGAGTTTTGATGCCCAGGTCCGGCTTCTCAGTCTCGGCACTGGTCAGGGTCTTGCCCGACGTCCCATTGACCCGGGTGTGGGAGTCGTCGCTGCTACCTGTGGACGCCGCCTCGATTCCGTCACCCACCAAACTCTCCCTCGGCGCCTCGATGGCCGTCGACGCCGCCGCGCCGCTCCCCATCACCGCTGGTGAACCCACCGCAGCCTGCCCGTCCTGTCCGGGGTTCATGATGCCCGACATACCAAGCGCAAGTCGCGCCTTCTCCTCCCTCGCCTTCTCAATCAGCTGCATCACCAAGGCCGCAAACTTTCCCCCCTCTGCTCCATCCGTTGCGCTCTCCTGCCTCGGCAGGCCATGCGGGTGACCATGCGCGTGTCCGTGTCCATGCATGAAAGTCCCGAACGGCCAAGGGTTCGGCCCACTTGTGCTGGTCCGTCTCCACCATTCCGGCGGGTTGAGCGATTCGGTTTGCTCGCCCTTCCGCGCCTGGTCGTCCTGTCGGTTGAGGAGCTTGCGCGCTGCTCGTGCAGCTTTCGCGACGTCGATGTTGGCGAGGTAGGGGTTTGAGTCGGTGAAGGTGAAGGGGAAGAGGTCGGGGTGGGTTGTGGGAGTCGGACCGGTCAGGCAGGGGAGGGCGGGTGAGAGGCTTTCGTGCCAGCTGATGAGGATGTTGTCATAGATGGAGTCGACGACGGGACCTTCAAGGTGCACCATCATCTGCGTTTGCGTGCGGGTCAGCCACACGCTCGAAACGGACGACCGAGGCAGGCGCACCTCGAGATTCGGCCGGTCCTGTATGTTGTTTGAATTGAGAAGCGCAATTTTGCGGTCAACGACCATCGCTTTCTGGTGGAATGTGCCGAGGAGAGGGCGGTGGAAGTTGACCACTTGAAGGGAGAGGTTCGGGACTTCGTCGGGATGAGGAAGGCCAAGCGGCGTCCACATCTGCGGCGAAACCGAGACGTGATTGCTGCAAGTGCGACGGCGTCAGTCCCAAGACTGGCGCGAGGGACTGGCGCGAGGGAGGGATACTGAGACGCACTGCCAAAGCTGTTGAACCGCGCCGCGATCCCACATGATCTTGACGACAACCTTCTTGCCTTTCCGCTCGCCGACCCGCTTATTCAGCTCTTTCAAGCCGCTCGCGACCGTCTTGACCGAGTCGGAAGGTCTGCAGGGAGAGGGAATCAGGGTACAATACGCGGACACGGCGAGAGGAGGCGAGGCTGGCCGTACTGCCAGTAGTCTGCGCAAAAAGGACGTCAGAAATATTCTCACGATCGAGAGGGAAACAGGTACGCACTGGTGACGAGGAAGACCTCCTTCTCTGCGAGTACGACTGTTTGCGGCATTTCCGCCAAATCAGCGCTCTCCACGGGCAGCAGGCGAGACGATATGACGCACTGCAGTCCTGGTAATGCTGCATGATGTCCGGAATGGTCGAGACGATGCTGAGCGGGATCGTGCCCTGCGTGCCGATCAAGGCGGGAGAGACGTTGCCGGCGAGAGGGTCGCGAGTGAGGCAGGTAAGGACGTCGGAGTACATCTGCGCGCAAGATCAAACGGGTTCAGCCTCCAACTGACCGCATGAGCGTAAGAAATTCCGCAAGTTCTCCCAGGACGCACCTTGAGGAACAGATCGCTCGGACGGTGCGGAAAATTCCCTCGCCGCGCGGCCTCCTCGAGCTCTTCCGGCCGCCATTCTCGTCCCTGCAGGAGAACAGTGTCAGCCTGTACAGACTCACGGCAGGCCAGGGACAGACCGCTGCGCGACGCACGTATTTGAGATCCCGTTTGATGAAGAAGCGACGATACGCTCGTCGTGCGAGGTTCGGTTTGGGAAACAGCTTCTTCGCCGCCTGTCCAGGCCTCAGTCCTGCGTTCCACCGCCTGCCCTCGCTGATGCCGGCCTCGTCAAGCGGCTCCTCCGCCTTGGCCTTGCCCTTGTCGCGCCTGCGCTGCTCGTCCGCGCGCTTCGACTGCGCCATGGCGTGCGAGACTGTCCGTGTGCGGTCGTGCATGAGGTCGAGCGGCGGGAACGGAAGCGGTTTCGCCATCGCTGCGAGGACCTCGACGGACCCGCGCCGTTCGGCGGGTGCGCGAGTCGGCGGGAAGCTGGCTGGAGCAGGGGCAGGCGCTGCACCCTGTGTGGGTCCTGTAGCGGGGTCCGCAGACATGCTCCGTGCGGTCAACGAGCGAGAGAACTGAGGAAGCGGTGTGTGTGGGCGGTGCAACTGAAGGAGCGGGCGGGACGAGAGGTGTTGGTCGTCTCGCTCGCCGGTGACCAAGTTCGAGCGCAACGGAGAGCGCACGAAAGCAGAGCGCGCAACTCAAGCAAGCAGCCCGAAGCCGTCGGACTGGGCACTCTGCGGTCAGGCGGATTCGCCGTTCTGCTTCGTACGTTAGTTGCGGCACGGTACGTGAAATGCATGGGCCAGCCGATACAGGGAGAAACGAAAGTCGCTGGCGAGGTAGTCGTCTAGAATGCAAAGGGTTCCATAGTCGTACATGACAACCGTCACTGCCTGCGCAGGCGTCAAGTCAGCGTCAGAGTCCCGCCAGCAGACGACGAGACGAAACGCACTGATGGAAGACAATGCTAGGACACGATGAGCAAGTTGTGAACTGTTCGTCGAGGCAGAGTGAAGCGGGTCAGCCTGCGCTCCTCCTGCTCCATGAAGGTCAGCGAGATCCACACACTCTCTATACACCACGTCTCGCCAATGTCTATCACGCCCATTCTCCCAAGCTCGTCCTCGTTCGGGTCGTCCAAAGCCTTGACTCCCGCTTCCTCGACCGCTTCGTGCAGCTCGATGATAGCCTCGAGCGACTCGATCTCCGAGCCGATGAAGGTGCCGAAGTGCATGCCTGCGCGATACGAGCGCGTGAGGGACGTTGAGCGGGAGAAGGGGAGGGAGGGAGACGCACCGATCGTGTTCCGGCTTCGAACGTCGAGGTGCAGGTCGACGGCATCAGCAGGCGAGACATGTATCGCACTCGAGATGTTCTCGTGGTGTAGCTGTGTAGTCGATCGAGACCTGTTCAGCAAACCCTCTTCGCATCGTACGAGAAAGACCGCAAACACCGAAAGTTGCGACGCACCCGCAAACCAATCGCACTGACGAACCCGAGACTCCCGCCTCGCCAGATCGGCACGAAGGCGAGGTCGAAAGGACCGTACTTGAGGCCGATCTCGTCGAATGCGGGACAGACGGGGTGGGCGGCACGGCGGTGACGGCGGTAGCCGGTGTCGCTGCATGAAATAAGAAGTCAGCGCGTGCTGGATCGGGACCTCTACAGTGCACGGGTCTATGGCAGTCTTCGGAGAGCGATGGGTGCCGCGAGCGAGACGTACCCAGCATGGTAAACCGCCCCCTTCCTCCAGACCCTCTTCGTCCACCTTCCTTCATGCACCGCCCGTCCAGCCTCCTTCTCCGCCCTTTCAGCCTTGGCAGCTACCTCTCTCGCCTTCTCCTCCGCCTTCGCACGCCGCTCTTCTTCCACTTCCTCCGCAGTCGTTTCTGCCGCCGGCTCGGCGAGTAAGGGAGTCTGGCCAGAGCCGTCTTCGCCGTCGCCAGGTGTGGAAGCACCGCTCGTCGACGCAGAAGTCGCTTCCCGCTCGCGCTGCCTGTCTCTCGCCAACCGCAAGCTACTGGACCTCGACAACGGCGGGGCAGAGAATGACGGCGTGCGAGTTGTAGGCCGATCAGTCCCCTCGTTACCGCGAGAAGCGGACGAGAGGCGTCTCCTAAGGGTTTGCGAGAAGGACGACGAGCGCTGGAGGAGCTGGGTCACCGACCCGCGCCGGGAGGGGGAGACGTCGCCTGTCGTCGAGATCTGCGAGGCGAAGAGGGAGATAGAGGAGGCCGACGCCTCGGTATATTCGGAGACGTCGGAGGCGGAAATCGGGGAGGTGATGGGTGTGAGAGCAGGCGAGTTCGGATCTGACGGCGGAACGAGCTGGACTCGCGGCTTCCGCCCGTTCGATACGGCCGCCTCCGCTTCTCCGTCCCAAGTCTCGTCAACAGCAAAGTTCGCCTCGTGCTCCTCTTCCGGCTCTTCGACCAACGTCGAACCGGCGCCCATGAACGGCTCAGCCTCGTCCGGGTCGGGCGCGGAGACGAACGACTCGGTCGACATGGTGACGGACGAGGCGTTCTTGCCGTTGGAATCGAGGAAAGGCGGATCGGGCGCGTCGGACTCGAGTAGGTGTTCCACAACCCAGCCGCACCAAAGGGTCGAGCCTTGGTCCGTCGGCGAGCGGCCTGCGAGGGACAAGGTCAGCACGACCAAAGAGGCAGCGAGCGACGAGTTCAGCGTGCCCGAATTGTGCTGCGCCGGCACACAAGTCACTCGTATCCGCTCCTTCTCCCTCGGCGCAGACATCGACATCGACCTGCTCGTCCTACCACTCTGACCGTCACCGTAAACCGACGACTGGGCGCTCGCGACGTGCAGAGGCGGCGGAACGAGACCAAAGTCGGAGGGTGTGAGGTCGACGTCGTCCCACCAGTCGCACTCGTAGATTTGCGAGAGAGGGACGCCGCATGCGTAGAACCATTGCTTGTTGCCTGTCGAGCATCCAGGTCAGTGCCTGTGTATTCCCGAGCGTAGGTGAGCAGGTTTACCGAGGGGAACGAAGAGCTTGACACGCGGCCATTTCTCGAGGACGCCTTTGACGCTGTTCAGGTCGAGGTGGTCGTAGCTGGACCACGAGAAGATCAGCTTGAAGTCTCGCTTCGTGAAGACTGGTCATGCACTGGTTGTGGCTAATCAGCACCGCGTCGACGCCCGGCAGATCCTCCACCTTGCAAGGCGCCGGTCGTAGTCGTCCTGGTCCCGTGTAGCTCGTCGGGCCCGCCCGCTCGCTGAAGATGGGGTCGAACAGCAACTTGAGGGTCGTCTCCTCGTCCTCGGCGTACTGGTCCTTCTCGTCGACCGCCCCCTCGATCTTCTCGTTCCGCCCCCGCCGAACGTTGGACTCGTCCGCCTCGGCCTTCTCGCTTTTCCGCCTGATCGCCGAGAGGGGGTCGGCCGGGACATCGAGAGGGAGCTGGACGTAGACCGCCGCATGGCCCAGCCACGTCCCTCGTGCGAAACCAACCTTGTTCCCTTTTCCCTGCGACTCTGCTTCCCGCTTCAACTCTTTGACCTTCTGTCTTCCCCAGTCTCGCGGATCGAGTACTTGCAACTCCCGCGCCTTGGGATGCTTGTCGAGATGCAACTTTGGCCAACCAAGCCATGCGCCGCCGAAGAGCAACTCGGTCGCAGAGGGTGCCGACGCTGACGGCCAGGGATTGCGGAAGGTGAGGGTGCCGGTGATGGGATGGACGACATGGTGTGAAGGTCTGTCGCTGTTGCTCGCTACGTCGTCTTGGTCTGGCTGTTCGGCGAAAATCATCGGTGACCGGCGGGAGGACTGGGTGGTTTTCGACGGTGTGGAACGTGAGGGCAAGTGTAGGGTAGTGCCGAGGGCTCTGCCTGTCTCTGCTCGAACACACAGCCTGGCAAAAGCGCGCGCGATCACTGTGAACGGCAGCGATCAGGCGATGTCGACGACGGGGAGGAGAGCGGGGTCGGCAGGACGGCGGGAAGCGGTATGTCAGTGACCGCACGAGTTAAAACGGGAGCTGTCGTGCGAGCTATTGGACACGCCGCCACAGCGAGTGCAGCGTGAGGATGACGGAGTTGGGCACCCTTCCTCGGCCGAGCTCTCTGGTCGAGAGGCGAACGGACGCACAATTCAGAAGGGGGAAACAAGCCGTCGCACAAGGCACTGTTCACACACGAGAACGAACGACGACGCTGAGAGCAGAGCCCTCCGGGGCGATAGAGCGCGAGCCTGCCGCCGCCGACTCCCCGCAGTTCGTCGCGCACCGGACGGTCGAGCGAGCGACGCCGATGAACGTCTACGTCGCAACTCTGTACGGAGGTGTGTCTTCTCGCCTTGCCACGCTGTCCTTCAAGACGCAGACTGACGTTGTCCTCCGACCAGCTCCGTCGCTAACTTAATCAATACCGACCCTCGGCATCTCCCCGTTCCTCGGCGCCTACATCAGCGCCAACACGCCGGCCGCCCTGCCGCACAACTCCAGTGTCGCACCACCTAGACTCGCCTACCTCTCGCCAACCGACCTCACGTCTCACGACACCGGGGTGCGCAACTTCCAGCCCGCCCCTTCTTCCATCCAGCTCTTCCAGCTCTTCCCGCTTCCGTCTCTGACCTCACGTCGTCTAACGGTTTCCTCAGCGACCGCTTCACCATTTGGACGTTCTCCCCCGGAGTAAGCTAAGGTGCTTCCTCCAACATCTTTCCGAGCGGAGACGACCGAAAGCGTCTCTGCATGCAAGCCGAAACCTCGACAGCTCGCCCCACCGTCCAGACTCGGAAGAAGCCGTGTCCGATGAAAGCCTTTGTTGCGAGAACGACGACAATCGAGTTACGGTATCACGGGGCGACGAGGAGGAGGATGGGGAGGCGAAGACGAGGAAAGGGGGGATATCGTCGGCAAGTACCAGCAAAGGAGGCGTAATGCTTTTGCCGGAGAGTGCGTACAGGGTCATCGTTCTGCAAGGTCGAGGCGACGGACGTACACACACACAGACAAGACAAAAAAGCGGCGCGATGTCGAAAACGAGGGAACTGTACGATGCGAGAAGGAAGAAGAAGAAGAACAAGAAAGAAAAAAACGAGAACAAGCGAGCGACGCGCTCAGTGAACCCTCACGCCCTCGACCGCCTGTTGTCCAACCACGACTCCCTCCATCGGCACAACTCCCGCTGCCCATGCTTGCGGGACGAACGACGCGGGTGAGGCCGTCACCATCCCTGCCGCCGCCGTCGTGCGGAGTCGACGAGTCGGCAGGGCACGAACTTGACGGCCGTTCGAGGCGGAGGCGGAGGCGGAGACGAACGAGTAAGCCGAGCTCGAGTCGTGCTCTTCGGTCTCTCCCTCGCTCGAAGAGGACGAGGAAGGGGTAGGCTGACGATAAGCCATCCTCGGCGCGGCAATTGGGAATCCCTTCTCCCTCGTCGCGGTATGCATGCTCGCGGTGGAGGGGTAAACGACCGCTGCGCTCGCTCCGCGGGCGAGAACCTTGCGCGAAGACGGAACGGACGGGCGCGTTTGGGCGGCGAGGAGGTGCGATTGCGTACTGGCGACGGCGTGGTATTCCGACGCCGAGCGCGCGAGGGGCGAGGGAACCGTCGACGCCGACGACGAGGTAGGCGACGACGAGGGCGAGTTGTTGAGCGCGGCCAACCTCTCGGTCCATCTGTGAAACTCTTCTGCCGGCAAATGCAGTCCAAACCCAACAACCTTGAGGAACGCGCGCTCATTGGCGTTGATCTCACGGACGTCGAGCCCCGAGATCTTTGCCCAAGCGCGGTTCGAGTAGTTGCGGTCTTGGAGGTACTTCGAGGCGCAGATCAGAGCGGCGAGGAACATCCTTCGGCCGCAGAGGACGGGCGAGTTTTGAGCCGCGACCAGGGCGGTGAAACGGTCACCCATCGACTGCGTCAAGGCGGCGTCGAGATCGTGTCCCGGCGAGCGCGGCGGGGAGGGATACGCTCCGTCCTCCCCTTCCCTCCCGCTTATCCGCGCGCCCTCTTCACCCATCTTCAACTCCCTCTCCAATCTCCTAATCTCGCCCTCACTCTCGCCGGCCCTCTTGACCGCCCCTCTAATCTCCCTCCTCGATTTGTGGAGGTAGTAAAGCGCGAGTTGGAGGGTCGAGCAGGAAGTTCGGGAGCGTCGGAGGACTTCTTTGACAAAATAGGAGAGGGGGATGATGGAGGACGGACACGCCGGAGTCGAGAGGGCGCAGGGAGTGCCGGTTGAGGGTCCCCAAATGGATTCGATCGCGAGGACTGAGGCGCCTGCGCGTGCGAACACAAGGGGGAACAAGAAACAGATCCAGACGGAAGCAAAACCGAGAAAAAGCACGAGAAGAGAATCGAGTAAAGCATGCGAGAAACGACGAGACTGTAAGCGAGACGCTCCAAACGACCTTTCGCCTTCGCCTCAGCTCAAGGAAAGAACGCGAGCTCACCAACCAACCCATTGACGAGCCGATCCTTCCCGCCCTCTCCCGCTCCGGTCGAAAGGCTCTGCGCGCGCTTGACAGCCTTGGCAGTCAGGTCATCGCGCTTGACGAACCCGCTTCGGCCTTCGAGGTGCGACTCTTCATCGTCGTCCGGAGGCGTGAGGGCGGGCGTGGGGCAGAGTGCCTGCGCATGGAGAGGGGGCGGGACCGCAGACGCCAACGTCGATGCTGGGGCGAGCGGGTGCGAGGAAGAGGTCCACGACGCGGTGCAGGGCTTGAGGACCGGACTCGTCGGAGGGCGTGAGGCGGTCCAGTCACCCAAGGCTGATGGGACGGCGGATGAGCGCGGACGCTTCGGTTCGGGGAGGGGGACAAGGGAGTGTGAACGCGAGCGCTGTTGGAGGGAAGAGGCATGCGCGACGTAGGCTGCTGCTTCGTCGGCAGCGGAGGGGTAGAACGTGGCGTGAGGAGGTGGAGGGGTCGGGAGGAGGGTCGACATGGTAGCGGTGAGGATGAGTGAGGGTTTGACTGTGAAACGAGGAGAAGGGGGGTCAGCTTGACTGAGGAGGGTAGGGGCGAGTCGAGTCTGGACGATACTTGAGCCGCCCGACTCACATCTACTGAACAAGCAGAATCAAGTCCTCCGTGTTCCAGAAGCGAAACGAACACAGTTTGCTTGTTCCTCGTCGTCGAACGAGTCAAGAAGTGACGTTCGGCGAACAAGGGACGTGGGCGAGACGCTTGTTCGTTCGACAGGAGGTCGAGTGGCGAGCGAAGGGGTTCGTGACCGGGTGTAATGGGTGGTGGGGTGGGCCTTAACAGCACAGAGGAATTCTCTGCGAGAGGTTTCGACTGGGTTCGTGCGTGAACGGGCGCGAGAGGGGAGTCAGGGTGGGTGAGGCGGTGCGGGTGTGGCGGCGAATTGGTCGAGTCGGTGTCACTCGAGGATGAAGAGTGTGATGGGATGGGTGAGCCCGTTCAGGCGTGGATCGACTTGGTAACGGGGAAGATCATCTTGAGCTTGGTTGGTCGAGAGAGAGGAGGAAGACGGACGACGGGGGGTGGTGAGTCCGAGGCTCGACTCAGGTGGCGGCGGGTGCGGCGAAGTGACTGGCGCGGGCTGGGTGCGCTGACTGTGTGCAAGAGTTGAACTAGTCAGCTCGACGGGACACTCAGTCCCACGGTGTCGTCGAGCGAGAGCGAGCGCGACTCACCTGGCTTGCCCCGTTCGGAGTCGAGTCGAGTCGAGGGTCAGGCGGCGAGTGCGGCGGGTGACTGTAGCCGTCGGGCGTGAGTGTGAGCTGACTGTGCTGGTCGACAGAGTCTGCGTGTGCCCACCTTGGCTCAGTCCGCGAGCGTACCGAGGACGAGGGGCGACGAGAGCTGCGCCGACCGCGCGGGACAGACTGAAATGCGGGGGGTTGGGCGGAGAGGGTTGCCGCGTGAGGGTCGAGCTGGGTGTGTGGGAGGTGCTGAACAGCGTCGACAGGGCAGAGAAAAGTCTCGTTCAGTCGCTCCTCGAGAAAGACCTCCTCCTCTACTCGTCGGCGTCGCAGAGTCAACATCTCGCGCAAACGTCAACCTCGATTGCAGCCCGTCGTCGCACGTTGATTCACAAGATCGCCTTGGCACCCTCCTTGACTTCCTCCTTCCAATTCCTCACCCACTCGTCCCCCTCGTTGCCCCTCGGTACACCCACCATCTCGAGTGCCCATCCCTCCTTCAACTCCCACCCGTCCTCTAGCTCGCCCTTCTCGTTCTTCTTCGCCGCTCCAACAAGAACCTTGCCTAGTGTCATCTTTGAACCGATTTTGAGAACCCGCCCGCGGAGAGTTGAGAGGTAGAGTTGGGTCGAGGAGGGGTCGTGGCCCATCGAGACGAGAGCGTCGCCAAAAGTCGCGTCTTCGGGGAACGACATGATCAAGTCGCGCGTTGGAGGCGAGGCCAGAGGAAGGAGGAGGAAGGTCGGGAAGATGAGAGGCGTGTGAGGCGGAGGAGGTTGCCAGGGTTCGTAAGAGGGGTCGGTTGCGGCGGACGGGATGAGCGGTATCGAGGGGAGAGAGGTGAGTGGAACGACGTCCGGGTCGAAGTGAGGCGGGGTTACGTCGGTTGGACAGGAGGAAAAGAGGGGTCGTTTTGCGGTTGGGCGGGGAAAGACGACGCCTCGTTGCTGCGCTCGCTCACGTCCATCAGCGCAGACCTCTCTCACTATAATCGAGAGCACACTCACCGTGAGAGCAAGCACTATCGCCTGCCTCTCCTCCACCCTCCTCCTCTCCCTCTCCCTCTCCTCCCTCTCCCTCCTCTCCTTCCTCTCGACCTTGCACTCCGTCTCCTCCCTCCACTTCCTTCCACTGTCTCCCTCCTCCCCCGCTTCCTTCTCGAGCATCCTCAACCTCGAGAACGCATCAAGCGCTTCAGCGAGCTTGTCGAGTGCCGACAGGG
This sequence comes from Rhodotorula sp. ZM1, assembly GCA_009806315.1. Classification (NCBI taxonomy): domain Eukaryota; kingdom Fungi; phylum Basidiomycota; class Microbotryomycetes; order Sporidiobolales; family Sporidiobolaceae; genus Rhodotorula; species Rhodotorula sp. ZM1. Next base: position 7,092 of record QYSD01000056.1, on the reverse strand, counting down.
CGCGAGCGGAGCGGAGGAGCGCTTTCATTGTAGTTTTGTGCGAGGAGAGCGAAGGGGGGTCGGGGTAGGATGCGTGTGATTCGGAGAGGACGAGCGAGCAGTCCCTCAAACAAGCTCCGTAGTTCCCTGCCGCAAACTCATCAGCCTCTGACAGAACCTAGCGAGGGAAGAGAACGCACCGAGTTCTAGATTCGCCGCAGCCCGATTACACCTCAGCGTCCTCCTCTCTTCAGTCGGTAACTCCTTCCCCACCTCGTCCAGTGCGCGTGTGTAGAACCCAACCGCGTCGCGGAACTTGCGATGCTTGAAGAGGTCGTTCCCTTGTGTCCTGAAATTCTCTGCGATCTCTGCGCGCACTCCCTCGTCAGCTCGTCCAAGAGAGAAGGAGGGTAGTGACACCGGGACGAACCAGAAGGATCCCCGTCGTAAGCCAAAGCCTGTAAAGCAGCCAACGTATCGCTCGGATTCGTTTCTCCCTCCCTCACCTCAGCCGCGACTGATTCGGGTAGCTCGGCAGACCCACCGAGTTCTTTGGGAAGCGATTGCATGAATAAGGGGATGGTGTCGAAGCGGGAGAGGGTGTCAGAGGGTGAGGGAGGACTGGGAGAGAGAGAGAGCGGGTGTTAGCGCATGGGAAGGGCGGAGGAGCGAGGGACGCACGGTTGAGAGAGTTCGGGAAGGCTTGCCATCGTTATCGACCCAGCCAAGGGCGGAACAAGCGAGCGAGGGGTGTTGACAGGAAGGAAAGCGATGAAGAGCTCTTCCTCGATCCGCTCACGACCGAAGCTCTACTGGCTAGGCATGGTCAGACAGAGGTTCAGAACGGCTGTGAATAGCTTACCGTGCACGTGCTGGCGGTACCATTCAACCGCGGCGTCGTCCTCGCCGTACCCCATCGCCTCGACATCTCGGACGACTCTCGATGACCCGCTACCGACTTGGCAGGACCTCCTTGGGGCTGGCGCGAACAGTTCTGAGGCACCGGAGGAGGCAGAGACGCGACAAGCCTACCCGCTGAGTCATTGCGCTACAAACCGACCACCTCAACTCCCTCCCTCTCGTCCCCCTTCATCCGCTCCTTCCTCCGGTCCAAGCGCACCACAACCCGAACGAGTCGAACTCATCCCACCAGACGCCCCGATCCGCCCTTTTCTGCGCGATAGATCCCAGATCTCGCCTTACCTCCCCCTCGTAACCCTCGAGCGAAACCACCTTCTTTCCGAGCTGCGGAAGGCGCTCTTCCCTCATTCCGTTCGGAGGAGGGATGTGTTGGGGAGGGCGAGACCGGATGCGGTTTGGGTTGCGTTGGCGAGGGTGTTGAGGTATCCGACGGACTTGCCTGCTTTGCCGAGCTCGGAGTATCCTACTTCGACGAGGGCAAGGAAGCGGGAGTTGGATGATGGGGAGGAGGAAGTCTTACGGCGGGAGAAGAGGGAGAGACATGACGAGGCAGGCGCAGAAGGGTTCTTCACCTCGTCGCATCCTAGCGCGGAGGACTCGCACCACGACATCGACCGCGCAAAGATCACCCTCTCGCTCTCCGAGCTCCGTCGAGCATTCACCATCTTCGCCTCTGCCCGACCGCGCTCCGTGACCGGCCTCCACCGTCTCCTCGTCGTCGCCGAACTGATCGCCCAACAGACAATCGCAAACCATCCCTCGTCCCTTCCCATGCACCCGATCTCGATGGCTGGATTGAGCGACGACCTGCACCGCTTGACGGGTGGAGGGGTGGGTTTGCGCGATAAAGACTGGACGTCGCTCGTCTTGTTTGTTGGTGCGAGCATGCGGACTGCAAAGGCGGAACAGGACGTCGGAGGAGCGATGGCGCTCTTCTCGCAGTGGCTCGAGACGAGGCAGCTCGAGCAGCAACAACAACTGCAAGCTTCCGACTCCTCGTCTTCGCCCGCGTCTACTCGCCTCACGCACCGCGAACGCGGAGCCGACGCACGCGACCGCTCGTCCCAACAGCGCCTCTACAATGCGCTTTTGTTTGTCGTTGGCCGCGCAAGGATGTGGGACCTCTTCGACCAGGTCCTGCGGCGGATGAAGGACGAAGGGTTCGAGGGCGACTGCGCGACAATTGTCGAGCTTATCAAGCGGGAAGATAAGCGTGCTGGACCGTTGCTGAATGCGTGGAGGTACTTTGAGCAGGCTGTCGCGACGCCTTTGTACGAGGAGGGCAGGGAACACGAGATGGAGGCGGTCTGGGCGGCGATGTTGTGGGTTTATGCGCGGCAAGGGAGATTCGATGAGGCGATGAGGATGTACGAGGCGATGCGCGCGAGGGCGACGGTCTCGCTCGACGACTTGCGCCCTTCGTCTCCGGCTGCTTTCGACCGCGACTGGTTCAAGCAGGGTTTCATCTCGTCGACTGCGACGACGGCAAAGATGACTTCGATATCGCCCGCGACAGCGGGCATCACCATCCGCGCCCCGCCCGTCAACGATCGCGTCTACACCTCCCTCCTCCAAGCCTTCGCCTTCCGAGGCGAGCTCCATTCCGCCCTCCGCATCCTCCGCCACGTCTCCGAGTCGACCGACTCCGCCATCCAGCCCTCGACGCACCACTTCTCGCCCATCTTCCAGGCTTTCGCGAATCACGGTGGCGGGTTCTACGGGAACCCTGCGGCGAGCGTGAACGAGACGCTTATCAAGGGTACAAGGGTGAGCCAGTATGCTCTCAAGAGGGATGCGTCGCCCCTCGCGGCTTTGACGCAGCAGGCGGCGGCCAAGGCGGTTCGAGGGCTGCGCGGCGCAAGGGGCGGCGAAACGACGTTGCCTCCCGAGGACCCCTTCACGCTCGACAACCTCGTGACCATCTTCCAATCCTTCCTCTCGATCTCGGCTCCGTCCTCGTCTTCGCACCCTTCACTCCCGTACCTCGGCGCCCGCACAGCCCCGACAGCGCGTCAAGTCTTTTGGATCCTGTTTGCATTCGACAAGCTCTCGCAGGGAGACTCGGAGCTCGTACTGGAGGTGTGGGACGAGTTGGTGGTCAAGTTTGATGGCGAGGTAGGAAGGAGGAAGGGGTGGACCGGGTGGCACATGGACAATCGGGTGCTAAGGCTCGTCAGGACGCATGAGCAGCGGGCGGCGGACAGGCTCGAGAGACTCAGGGCGTTGGAGTAGACGTGGACGTATGGCATTGCAATGAGGGGCACCCTTGCCCTCGACATCGTTCATCCTCTGAACGAGGAGTCGTCGTCTGCTTGCGCGTCTGTTCTCCGCCGCACCGTCCTCCTCGTCCTGTCCTGGGATAAGGCGTCCGTTGCTGATTGCAAGGTTGAATGCGGCTCCCACGTTCATTCGCGGCGCGAAGAGGAAGATTGTCAAAGCGACCGGCGCACCCTTGCGGGCCTGCCTCTCGTCGCTCTCGCCCCGTCGTGGGCCTCGCTGACAGGTGCAGTCGGCAACAAGCAGGCGTCACCGTAGGCTGCGCTGTCAAGCCGGGGCGACGATGCGCACGCTGGCGAACTGCGATGTGCGGGGCCGCGCTAAAGCAGGCCACGCTCCGCTTCTTCTCGCGGGAGCGTGCGCTAGAACAGCCCGTTGAGAAGCTGAGCACACTCTGTCGTTTGCAGCACAGCTTCCCGCTGCCGCGCGCAGAGTCCTCGTTCTTTCTCCTCCTCAGTCGTCCTCCTCGTCGTTGTTCGATCACGACAACTCGCAGTCTTCGTCTCTCGTACGACTGTGCCGGGCAAGCGTGCCGCTGTTGCTATCCACGGCGTGCGTTCCGGCCGACGAGACCCGCTTGGACCTTGCCAGGCCCGGACTGGCTCGCACTGACCCCTTTGCCCTTCGCATCGCTCGTCCTCTCGTCCCTTCATCTTGCACCCATTCAGCTTCGTTTATTGACGCCGATCCACTCGCAAGTCGCCGCCACTCCTCCTGTCTCTCTCTCTCTCCCTCGAGCGCCGTCTTCCCTTTCGCCGCCTGACCGACTCGCGCGATTCCCGTTCTTCTTTCGCCACCTTCCTTCCCGTGCCCAAAACAACTCGAGATGGGCCTCTTCCGCCGCCGCGACGACTCCCAGCCACGCCAGCCGTTCAGCTGGGTCCTGCCGAAGCAGACATCCTCGCTGTGCGTCCCTTCTCGAGGTTGAGGAGGGTCACGCGGGATGCGGCATTGACCCCTCTGCATTCCACATCTTCCACAGCGCGCCTGAGGACATCTACACGAACGCTGATCTCGATCCGACGACCGACCCTGCTCAGCGTACTTGGGGATACGGCACCTGGGTGCGTTCGCTCGCCCTCTCATGCCTCGTTTCATACCGGTCGAACTGACCTCGTTTACGTCGCGCGTGACAGTTCTCGTTCTGGGTTGCTGCGTCGCTCGACCCGGCGTTCTGGCAGACCGGCGCTTCCTTGATTCCCCTGGGGTTGAGCTGCGCGAACGCGATCGGTGAGTTCGGGTGATCTTCCCTCCTTCTCGCGCAGAGTCGTCCCCGCCGACGTCGAGCCCCTTTCCTGGCATTCGGGCAAACGGGACGAGCGTACCACTCAGATCAGCGATCAGCCTCGTCGGACAGGCCTGAGACGAAGCTGACTCTCTTTCGCGCGGTTCTTCTCTTGCACAGGGATCGTCATTCTCGGGAATGTCATCATCTCGGTCCCCATCGTTCTCAACGGCATGATCGGCGCCAACCTCCGCATCCCCTTCCCGGTTGCCGCTCGCGCTTCGATGGGTTACTGGTTCTCCCTCTTTGCCGTTCTCTCTCGGTGAGTCTAGTTCGCGCGCCTCTCAGTTCCGAGTGCGGCATTTGACAAGCTTCGCACTTGTGCAGCGCCTTTCTCTCGCTCATCTGGTTCGGTGTCGAGGTGACTCGGCTCGCCCGCTCACTCTATCGAGACTTACATGCAGAGACTCAAATTTGTGGCACGGGGTTTGCAGACCTACAACGGCGGCAGCGCGATGACGCAGTTCCTCCGCGCGATCTGGCCGGCGTACTGGAACCTCGAGAACAAGCTGCCGACGTCGGCTGGAAGTGAGTCCCCTCGCACCTGTTCGCTTCACCCTGCCGCAGGCTCGAATGCTGATACGTTCATCTGCGCCTTCCGACAGTCACGACACGCGACATGACTTCCTACTTCCTCTTCTGGCTCATCCAGCGTGCGTTCTCGCTGCCCTCACATATCGACCTTCCCGTCGAACTGACCAACCCTCCCCGCCTCGCAGTCCCTTTCTTCTTCCTCAACCCCAACCAGCTGCGCTGGGCTTTCATGCTCAAGACGGTCGTCGTCCCCGTCACCATGCTCGCGACAATGGGTTCCCTCGTCCACGCGGCGGGCGGCGCAGGACCGCTCTTCCAGCAACCTAACCTCGTCACGGGACAGGCGTTCAGCGCGGCTTGGTTGCTTGGGTTGGCCAGTTTGTGCGGGAACTGGGGTGCGTGGAGGACGGGCTTTGACGCTTGTGAGATGAGCGAAGTGCGCTGATCTTCGCATGGCGGATGTGTTTGTCCCGGATTAGCCACCCTCGCCGTTAACTCGCCCGACTTTACTCGCTACACGACGACGAACCGCGCGCAATGGTCGCAGGCTCTCGCCATTCCCCTCTCCGTGGGTCCACCTTCCCTTTGCTACCTGCGAGACGCGACACCACTGACCGGTCCCTCGCGCCTCGGCGCCCATAGGCCTTCTTCGTCACCATCTGTGGTATCCTCGCCGCGTCCGCCTCAATTCCCGTCTACGGCTTGACGAACGCTACCGCATACTGGTCGCCGTGAGTGTTTCCCTTGCTTTCTTTTGCCTGAGCTTCACTGACGATCGATGGAACGGCAGTTTCGCCATCATGGGCGAGTGGAACAACCGCGCCGCTGTTGCTTTCGCTGCGCTCGTCTGGGTGAGTCGGCATTCGCGCTCATCCGCCGTTCCCGTCTTTCTCCCGAAGTTGACAGCGCATCGTGCTCGCAGATGCTCGCTGGGATCGCGGCCAACATCACCGTATGTTCCTTCTCTCCCCTCCTACCCGCCATACCCAAGCTAACGCCCTTCTCACATCACCCGCTCGCAGGCCAACTCGATCTCGTCCGCCAATGACTTTGTCACGCTCGCTCCCAAGTATATCAATATCACGCGCGGACAGCTCATCACTGCGGTTCTTGGCGGGTGGGCCGTGGCGCCGTGGAAGATCTTGAGCTCGTCGGGAACGTTCTTGACGTTCGTTTCGGGTGCGTCGACTTGTTCTTTAACCTGTTCAGCCACGTAGGTGCTCGCGAACGTCGAGCTGATACGGGTATGCGGTCGCCCCACAGGCTACGCCATCTTCCTCGGCCCGTTCTCGGCACTCCTCACCTCGGACTACTTCCTCGTCAAGCGCAAGGCGTACCACGTTCCCGAGCTGTACGACCCCGAGTCGATCTACAAGTATACGGGAGGAGTCAACTGGCGCGCGGCGCTTACGTTGGCCGTCACTGTCGTGAGTCTTGCTTGCGTCGGCTTGCTGAGCGCGAGGAGACGCTGATGTGAAGGAGTGTGCAGGCGCCCAACCTTCCCGGGTTGATCAACGCTATCAACCCCAATGTCGAGATCGGGAACATTCGCTGGTGGTGTACGTTCCGTTTCGCTTCCCTCCTCCTGTCCTCGCTCCTCCCGGCTTCAAAGCTGACGCTTGTACCTTCTCCGCGTTTTGCAGACGCCCCGGGTTTCATCACCGGCTACGTTCCCGCACTCGTCGTCTACTACCTCCTCAACCTCGCCTTCCCTCACCACGCGACCCTCCTCGCCGAAGCCGTCACGGCCGACGACGTCGACCTCAGCGTCCCGCCGACGATCGACAATTTTGGCACCAAGAGCGACGAGGCGGCGAAGGATACGTACGAGATGGGAAGCGTCATGCATGCTTGATGAGCGAGTGCGAGGTTGCGAAGGTCCGCCTCGACTTCTTGATCCTCTGTGCCCTCCTTAACCTCGCGACGCTTTGATAGTGCTATCTCCTCGCCCCTCTTGCTCGTTCTCCCTGCACATATAGACGGTCCCCTCCTCCTCCTCGCCCCCCCCCCCCCCCCCCCCGCCCCCCCCCCCCCCCCCCCCCCCCCCCCCCCCCCCCCCCCCCCCCCCCCCCCCCCCCCCCCCCCCCCCCCCCCCC